>LBNU01000350.1:40268-60988 GCA_014162995.1 Artemisia annua
TCACTTTGGAAGATGTTGAGTAAGAAATTTAATATTAGTATGTATTAAATTATCCCCTTATATGTACTAAAATGTTTGATAAATAATACAGTGGTAATACTCTGGATTGCTGCTTTTTTGACGGATGGGTTGATCGGTTCAACAGCTTGGCACAGCAATTGGATAAAATGCGAAATGTTGTAATGATTCTGCAAATTGCAAAAGTGAAATACTTTAATGGTAAATTTTTTAGTTTAGAAATTGATATGATTATTATTATGATTGTTTCTATTATTATTTTAATTATGAGGTAATAACGATTATATCCATCTAATGCAGATAAGCCGTCCATTAGTAACGGTGCATTTGCATCAAAGCTGTATTTAAATGACAACATACCAGAGATTAACACTTTCAGAAAGATGTAAGTAATTTCCAGATTGAATTTTTCAATTATCCTTTTTTTACATCGTATACTATGAACACGACATTATTCGATCACACGGCCGTATCCTGAATCAATATGTTATTTTGTATAGGTACCAAGAAATGGATGGTTATGTTGAGAAGAATATTATTTTGAATGTTTTTTCACCTTCGAAGAAAGAAATCACATCAGATGAATTCTTTGAAAATGCTGTAAGGAAAATGGTTGGGTCTATTCGTGAATCTGAATACGTAAGTTTATTGTGATTTCTTATTACTTGCTTATTCTTTTATTTAATTAATTTAAAGTTTTATTTCTAAATTGTTTAAATATACACAGCAAGCTGAGTGTATTGTGTACGCCAAGATTCACAAGGTGCATCGAGAACACGGTTGGTGGTATCTCGCCTGTAAGAAATGTGGTTCTATCGCCAAAGAACCGGAAGACAATGGTGGATCATCATCATCCAAAAAGAAGGGCAAGAATAAAGTTTGGTGGTGTAAAAAAGACAAAGAGATTACACATGTGGGCCCTAGGTAATGTTCGAATTAGTATGATAACCTAATCTAAATTAGAATGCATTTTGATTTTCAATATCATACTTACGTTCTTTTAATTGTATTTTGTTATTAAGGTACAAAGTAATCGTGCGTGTCATTGATGACACCGGCTCAGCATCTCTTTTGCTCTATGAAGATATTATCCTCAAGCTCATTGACATCCCCTGATCTAAGCTCATAACGAAATATGGAGATCAGGCAGATGATATCTTTCCTGAAGAATTGGCTCCCATTGTTAGGAAAAAATTGTTGTTTCGGTTCCTCTTTTCGTCGTATAACATAAACTTTAACAACCATGTCTATCAGGTCAAGATGATTTCACAGGATGAAGATATGATTAAGACGTTTAAACATGGATTCATCAATGAGGTACTTTTAATATATTACATGTTCATTTTTATTTAACATTGATAATGTGTAATACATTGTTACGTTGTTTGTCACAGGAAAATGATGGAGAAACCAAGACTCCCATCACCCCCGCTGTCACCGCAAACAAGTTCAATTCTATTGATAACATTCCATTCAACATTGAACAGACTCCAGAAGTTGTGAACCAAATGGAAAAGAATGCTGATGGGAGTAGCAGCTCTGGAAAAGGGAAGCGTGATGTGATCAATTTGGATGAGCCTGTGGAGGAGGATGTAGCTGCAAAGAAAATGAAGAATGCAGCTACGGTTGAAAAGGCTAATGGGAATGAGTAAAGATGATCATTCTCCTTAACGGATTAACATCAATATTGTCTTTCTTTATCATTGTTCCATAAAGTTTTCTTACAGACTATTGTTCCAGTATTTGGTTGTTTTATTTGGATTTGCAGACAGTTTGAACCTTTCTTGTGATTTTATCACAAATACATTATCATGGTATGTTTAATAAATTTTTGATGTTGATCTATATATATATGTTTCATTTAATAATTTTTTATATGGTTTTTTATATTTTTTTCATTGTATTTTTATTATTCCATTTTGTTATGTATAAAAATTAATCATTTTAGTCCCAGTCTGTTTGTTTTATGTTCCTTAAATGTTAATGGGCCATATATTTTTATAATGTTATTGGACCTTTAATGTTATTGGGGCATCATTTCTAATATAAAATGGAAGGAAAAATTGACATAAATCTACAAGATTAATGATAAAATAGCTGGTAATAATAATTTTACAGGATTAAAGATTAAGCTTGGAAAAAGTGACATTAAATGTTATCATACTCATAATTTTACATGTTTTGTACACGCTTAAATATGTGGGAACACATTAACTCAATTCAAAATCTACCTTGGTATAATAATTTTCAACATAAATTCATGCCTTTTCATTTGCCTAAGCAACCTCTTTATATTCATCATTATTTCGTTTTTACCACCATCCCAAATCTAATTATACTGTGTTATACTTTCTTTTCAAACTGCAATTCGATTTTTGCCATTGTATTANCAGGAAATTAAGGAATTTGATTGGATGGTAGAGAAAGTCTGCAATCCTAAAGCGAAAGATTTTTTTGAAAATGGGTAAAGCGCTGCAAGGCGGCTTAGTGTGCACATAATATCAGATGATGAAGTTGTACGTTTTACATTGCTAACTAACATAATATTATCGTTATGTCGAGATTGAACTCTACTTATATTAGTTTACAATTGTTGTAACATTCCTTCATTTATTAACGAACCAGGATGTAAACATCTCAAAAACATCAAATGAATTTTGGTTACAAGATTCACATGTGATCATAATATCAGATGATGAAGTGGTATGTTTTTCATTGCTAATTAACAAAATTTTATCGTTAATTTCATTATTGAACTCTACTTATATTATTTCACGTACAGGATTTCCCACAAAATAATAAACCACAAAGAGTAACAAGTGATTGTACAGTTGTCAAGAACTATGATTCGAATGTTGTCCATCCAACAAAGCAAAACATAATTGTATCAACAAATACTCTTGATGATGAAAATCTTGTGGATAATCTCGACGTAGAATGGATCTGCATTAACAAAGAATGTGTATTCCACCATCATAAGGAGGACTATGATGATGAAAACATTCAGTTTCACAATCCACCAAAAGAAATTGACAGTCAAGTTGTCGATAACATTCAGTTTCACAATCCACCAAAAGAAATTGACAGTCAAGTTGTTGAAAACATTCAGTTTCAAATTCCACCAAAAGAAATTGCTACTCATAATCCCAACCATCCTTACAAGAAGGATGATAACAAGGTGGAAAATCATGAAAAGTCCGAAGGTATTCTATACGTAAATTATATATAATACCATACTTACTATATTTTTTGATATATGTTTTTTATTAACGTATTTTTTTAAAAACTTTAACAGACAGGTATGTGTGCCACAATGGACTGTGGTATAAGCTTAAAAGGAGGCATGTTCGTAATAAAGATTGGAATACCATGTGGGAGGCCATAACACACGCTGATGAAATGATCCAACAACTCGGGGATATGGGAAAAAAGATAGGAGAGGGCTATATGGTTGATCACAACGACGTTAGTGACGATGAATGATAACTCTTGGATATGTTTTGCTGATGATTGATTTATCCTGTTTCAACAATGTTTTTTAATTTTCCGTTTTATGTTGTTTTCTGCACGTACGTTTGAATTTGGTTTTACTTTTCTATTTCTAATAAGTTGGCTTTTGCAATTTTAGCAAGCCATGGTTATCATTAGCAATGTTATTATAAAAACAAGACAATATGTTTGTTCCGATTGAAGATGGTTTATGAATGAATTTATGTTTTTTAATATGTTTTCTTCCTTTTAAACCAACAATATTAAATTTCCCTAATAATTTTTTGTTTATTGTCATCTTTTAATCCAGTCCCAAATGCATATGTTGTTAACATTAAAGGGGAACAAATCAACATGAAATTTTGTTAACATATAATTTGTTCTTTTATACGAATATGAATATGTTGTTAACATAGCAATAACATTCTATATTTTTTTTTCTTTTTCGTAAACATGAAATCCCCAACATCTTCTAAGGTGTGTATGTTATTATAATAAAGTCCGAATAAGATGTCGATGATGATTTATTCCAAACCACCATCGTCAGAGACGATTCATTACAAACCAAAATTAGCAAACCAATAGTCCGTTGCTTTACCCATGCAGTGATAATCCTAATTAACGTTTTACGATTACATGTTCATACTCCTAAACATAACATCTTAAATTAATGTCTTCTTAACGACATGATTTACCATTACATTAGCAAACTAACAAACGTGGAAAACTGCGATTTTTGTTTCTTCCCCTTCCACCATTTGAACAGTTGTGTTGATCATTTTGATTCGCATCATTTTTGGCTGTTTGAAACCACACCTTTCTCCAAACTTCTTCCAGTTGCCTGTTAGCTTGACATGGTTTATCCTTCCTAGTCTACTACGGTCTGGGATCACTTTAACATTAACTATAAGCATCTCGTGGTTGTGCACGAGTAAAGCCTTCGCGTATGTGTGCATCATATTTTCTCCACAATATTCTTTTGGTATGGTCTGTAGTGAATGTACGATTATTTAACTACATTAGAATGAAATTAAAAAATCTAATTTACTATGAACTATGCTACAATTAGTATACGGATATTTAACTATGTACTAACCAGATGGTAGAATTCACTGACGGTACCATCCAGCTCGACATAAAAAACATTGTTTTCATTGTCGTGGCTGTTATGACCCTTCCGGCAGCATATGTGTTTTGCTCTCTTATCTGCAATTTACGTTCCTTAATAATGTAACTGTTTTTATAATGGAGATAATTATATTATCAATATTCTATCAACAATATGAATATAGACATTTTATATACCTTGGATGGCATAAGGTGCTATTGCACGCGGTGGTATTCTGAGCATTGTTGGTAAAACTTCTTCTTCATGCATGCACCTGCCATTGTTGAAGAATATCGCCAAATTCAATTTGTAATCGCCCAAATTTGTAAACACCATCAACTGTCCATCAGCAATTTCCAAATCGGCTACGAGTTTGTCCCATCCATCGCCGAACAATCTATTTGACCTTACAACGCTTTGCTGGTCGAGTTGAACCCTTTCGTGATTCACCTTGACCCTCATGCCATTTGCATAAATTTTGAATACATTTCTCCATATGTTTTGCAGAAAATCTCCAGGTAAAATCTGCATTATGAAGTAAATATATTAGTTTACATTTTCTTGACTCAAAGCGTTATTCGGATGTCCTTATTAATATACTCAAATTTATATCTGTATTGTTAAACTGAACCTAATGAATTAAATACCTGACCATCATCTGTGCGCCTAACCAAGCACGTACACAATCTGTTGCCCACATCGCGCCTTTCATAACCTGGACCTTCGATTCCCTTGTGAGTATAACCTGTTACGTAAAAAGCGCTTTCCGCCTCCTTCACAAAGTGCAAGGTTCTAACAAGTGGAGGAACGTTATCTTCTATGAATTTAGCCCATTCGTCGCCGTGCAACTGGATGTCATTTCCGTCAACCCTGAGTAAGCATATGTACCGTTTCCTGTTGTTGCCGTTGATGAAAACGTATCTTTCCCCGTTGTAAAAAAATTCATTGAACACCCTTGGTAAAGTCTGCATGCGATTCATCACGATTTGTTAACATACTGTTTTATATCACGATTTGTTAAATATACATGTGTACTACTATGTATCTCATACCTGATACGTTGGGTTGTTCTCTAAGTCAAACTGGAAAAGGAATTGTTGATCCATTTTTGTACCCTTATCCGTTATTTGTGCCTGTAACACCAACACAATCATTGTAATGTACTGCATGTATTCACGCATTCGACAAAAGAATGTTATGTTTTTTTTAATCATTAACAAGATTGCCACGAACAACAACATGTAAATCCATTATATAATTGTTTGTACGATCTATCCTGATAATGCCGTGTTCAACTGAATTTTGGCAATTATATTGATGCCATGAATCGTTGGATGTAACAATCGCTTTTTAATGAGTTTACTATACATGTATCCGATATTTTTTTAGTACAATGATTGGTACCTTAAAACTACTACACATAATCACATATCAAAAAACTACATTACGCATCTTTACACGAATATCACCATCATTGATGTTGTCAATTTTAAATCTATACCAACACGAGAAAATTCATTCCACACGCCTACAAACTTGGTATATNAAAAAAATGGTTAATAAATATTATGTGTACCTTTTAGCCTTTTGATTCACGCTGTTTTCTTGGCCGGATTTAATGGATTTGATCGGAATATGTAGAGATGATAGTTTGTCTCACACAACCCCAAGAATAAATAAAGACTACTTGATTTGATATGGCACTTATAGCTCTAAATCATACTATCTTATATTTTAGTTAATTTGGTTTTTTATTTTGTTTTTTCTTCCAAGCACTTGATAGCCTGCATCCCTATGTCCACTTGGTTAAAAGTTTATGTATGCTAAGTTGTAGAGTAGTTACTTATCTCAAAGTTATAAAACATTGTGTACAAGTTATGTACAACGAAAATATTTTAACACACCATGACCAATTATTATTCAATCTAAATCAATAATAAATCTTTAGTGATCTTTATATAAATTTAAATTATAAAGCATATCAACTCCTAAAATATATGAACCAAATGCATATGTCTCACACTTATATATATCATTGTAAATATACATCCAAATATCATAAAAGTCACAATTTCTTTAGAGTAAAAAAATGTCGACACCTTCAAAACAAATCGATCATAATGCATCCAGTTCTTCTATCACAAAAACTGACAGTCAAGTTGTCGAAAAAATTCAGTTTCACAAAACACCAAAAGAAATTGCTACTCATAATCCCAACCATCCTAACGAGAAGGCTGATAACAAGGTGGAAAATCATGAAAAGTCCGAAGGTATTCTATAACGTAAATTATATATAATACCATACTTACTATAATTTTTTTATATGTTTTTAATTAACGTATTTTTTTAAAAATTTAATGTGTGCCACAATGGAGTGTGGCATAAGCTTAAAAGGAGGCATGTTCGTAATAAAGATTGGAATACCATGTGGGAGCGCATAACTCACGCTGATGAAATGATCCAACAACTCAGGGATATGGGAAAAAAATAGGAGATGGCTATATGGTTGATCACAACGCTAGTGACGATGAATGATAACTCTTGGATATGTTTTGCTGATGATTGATTTATCTTGAGTCAACAATGTGTTTAAATTTTCCATTTTATGTTGTTTTCTGCACGTACGTTTGAAGTTGGTTTTACTTTTCTATTTCTAATAAGTTGGCTTTTGCAATTTTAGCAAGCCATGGTTAATTATCATCAGCAATGTTATTATAAAATTAAGTTGTTTGTTAGTATCTTTGTTATTTTCTTTCTAACTTTTTTTTTCTTGGTTACAATTTCTTAGTTGATAACCAATATAATATCAAGTATATGGAAAACCATATACTATTTATAAAGTACAAAAATAATTAGTTTCTTGATAAAACATATTAATGATAAAATATGGATTATAGGGCAATAATTTGTTTGCCAGTGTAAAAATTTATTAAAAAAACATAAAGCCTAAATATGTATTGTTATATTATATCTCATATCTTTTGTTTTTTGTTTAGTCCATAATAAAATCAAAATTATGCTCAATGGTTATAAAATAATATAATGTTTCTATACATGTTTCTATACATTTGCCCATACCATAATTAATATTTTCTCCAATTTTTTTTTTATTTTTTTTTATTTTTATTTTATTTTTTTAATTCAACAATCCATATGTTTGTGCATTTTTTCAATCGTAATATTGAAATATAATTATTTTTGTACGTTGATATAACCAATCCTTTTATTTAAAGTTAAATATCACATATTCATCTATTTTAAAACCAAATTTTGCATTTTAAATGCACTGTAATCCAATATTAAAATATCCTTAACAAACATTCAAATTTTGATTTATATGATCCAATCCATATTTAAAATATTTGACTACCATATCATTTCCTACAATTTCTAACTATCCAGTCCCTATAAATATGATCAACATCAGTTCCTAAAATTATATCCTGTTTTTGCAATCTGCTTGCAAAAAAAAAAAAAAAACTCCTTATGGATCACCCTGCATCACCTAAGGTAAAATGCTTTGATGTTACATGGTTTATATATTCTTCATCTTTTGTAGTAAGATTAAATACTTATATTAGATCTACTCTAACAGTTTTATGACCTTTTTAGGTTCCCAAAGGTGAACGAAATTCAAATGAATCAACTCCTGAATTCAAGGATCGCAATGTCATTATCTTGTCTGATGATGATTTGGTATATGTTACAAACTATACAAATAGTTCTAACAAATATGTTATTGTTTTTAACTCTCTTAAAAAACATGCAGGATTTGTCCACGTCTAAGAAACGTCAAAGACAATTCAAACGTGATGTTAAAATGAACAATAATGTTATTAACATTATTTCTTCTGATGATGAGAAGGAAAATTTTTTATCAAATAACAAAAAAGATGGAAAGCAATCCAAAATCCAAGCTGATACTTTGGTATATACATATCATGACCATTTTTCTCATTTTTTAGTTACGATTCACTATAATTATACTTAGTACTATTTCATTTGTTGTATTCATGAAAAATATAAATTAGGATTCTGATGATGACAAGCCAGTTATGTTTAAGCGTTCAAGAAGCTCTAAGGCAAGTTGCTTTCGAAAGAAACAAGATTATTGTCTGAAAGACGAAACAACTGATGATGAAAATGATGAATCTGCTATTATGACACAAGGCTTTCTCAACTTAATTGATGACGAGGCAAAACATGATTTACATCAAAACATTGAAAACGTGGATGATTTAACTGATGATCAAATTATGTTAGAAGACTCGATCGATTATTATGCTTCAGAGGAGGAACTTACCGATGAGTTTGATGGTTTTATTGATGATTTAAATCTCGATGATGCACCTACCGACAACGGATCTGATAGCGATATTTGAAAGTACATATTTTTATGTTTTCAAACATCCTATGAATAATACAAATAATCAATGTTTCTTTTGATGTCTTGCCAATTGTGTTTATTGTGTTAATAAAATTATCAGTTTCTATTTCCATCCTTTACACAAAACCAACAAATCAATTATGTGATTTATTTTCTAATTACATCCTTAATCCATTTTCATTAAAAATTTTTATTGCCCATGTACCTTATTATTAATATATTATATATCTTAACATTGCACTGCAGAATATAGTCATACAAATACACATAATATTTAAATTTATATGACTAATCACAATACATTAAAACTAACAACCATAATTTACATATTATAACTTAATAAGTGGAAATACAGATCATGTCCATTACATCTTATCATAATACTAATAAACCATCTTCAAAATACTAAATAAACAAAGTTCACCCCTACAGACACAAATATTCAAACATTTTTCTTGGTCCAACATGACAACAAAAGAAGATGATACATACCACATTTCGTCATGTCCGTCTAACACACATGAAAGAAAGGATAACGTGTTTGTCGACGACCTTCCAAGTCTGTTAGGATATACATTAACCTGAACCTTAACATCTTGGTGTATTGAAAACCACATTTTTGACCAAACCTACTCCATTCCCCAAACATGTTCACATGATTTGTCCTTCCAGGATTCTCATAGTTACGGTCCATCTTTACTCTGAAAGGCACTTCAATCTCTTTATGCTTCAACAGAGCTTTTGTGTACAGGTGCATAATCGGATGCTTTCGTAAGAAGTGTGCCGGTATTGCCTACAATTATACGCATAAATTTAAAATATTTTACAGTCCCTCATAACATCACTTTAAACTTATTACAAAGGTCTCTTTTCATGGAAAATACTTATAAGACGATTAAATGCCAAAATCTTAGAGAAACGCTTATAAAACACATCGTCTCTTTCATGAAAATGCTCACGATGCCCAGGCCACGTGCATATATGATACATTCTGTCATCCTCTGTAAATAAATGTAACATATTTATTTGTAAAACTCTTCACTTGCACTACAATATATAAATTCAACGTTTACTATTAACTTACTTGAATGTTCATGTGGTATCTTTGGTTGAATGAGATTAAGCTGTGTTGCACCCAGGAATTGCACGTTTGTGTTACTGCTTCCATCGACATTGAACCCCATCACCGTTAGCAAATCATTCCTAATTTTTGTGAACACGACTACATCACCATATTCCAAAAACCTGTCATCACAGAAAGCATTCCAATTATCTTGGTCCAATGCATATTCAGGAAGAACACCATAACCACTTGGATCAAGACGGCTAATCTCATAAGTTAATTCTTGCCCTTCACATATGATTGTTATTTCAGCTTCGTTTCCCAAACCATATAAGAATTCAGCAACAATTTTCTGTAAAAAAATGTTGTGTGTCAGCTAAAATATGTTGCCTATTAATCAATACATTTACAATATGCTTTTTTCAAACAAACAAATACCTTACATTATACTCTAAAACCCTCAACTAACGACCCCCTAACAATTGTATGTATTCAGTTTATAACATATTTAGTTATTGGCAAACTAATGGTCATACCAACAAACATTATGTCAGTTCTAGAATCACTATACCACGTTGGTATGTTCTGTATATAACATTGTTTCAACTAAACCTGATTTTTCTAAACTCATTTAAGCATAATACAATAAGTACTCATACTATTATATAGAATGACTTTGCTAAAAACATATAACAAAATTTATATAACTATTTCGCAAATTACCTGAGGTATGTGTGTGTAAGGTGTCACACGTGTCTGAAATCGAGAATAGGGTCGATTTACTTCTTCGTATCCTCCACTTTCTATCCCATGTTTGTCATAACCTGTCACATAAAATGTGTCGTCCCCTTCCTCTACAAAGTGCAATACCTCGACATTCTCAGTGATATTATCCGCAACAAACTCCTGCCATATTTTACCTCTTAACTCAACAACTCCTTCTTTTTTTTGTATTAATTCAACCTTCCTGCGGATTGCGAAGAATTCCTGACAAATATAAATGTCTGTTTCCAGTGTAGGCATCATCATAGAATACTTCAGGTAGTTCAAGTTGTTTAGGATACTCATTATGGTGGATCAATGACACAACAAATTCAATCGGCATCTTCCTACAAAATTTCCAAACCTTAAATATTATAACTATTTTCAAACTAACATATATATTCTCACATTACGAGTTTCATAACGCCTTTCATTTCATATTTTTTTCTACATTTACTAACATATATAATTAATGATTAATGATATTTTCTTCATCACTTTTAATAAGACTAAATTAATGAGGCTTCAACTACTACATAGAACACGATCAATATACCTATTGTCATGTTTTTAGAAAACTATTAAAACAATTAAATGATGAAGAAAATTAGGGTGGAGGGTGTGGATGAACTTAAATCATACAAAATTAATATACCAGTTTCTTAACTACATTAACCCCTTTTTAGGCCTAATCACATTAAATCTTATGCATAGCAGATTCTCTAAATAGACTAAACGATTATCATCAAAATCCATTTAAAATATGAATCAACAACCACATGCATCTATTAATCGAGAATATTATCAAAATAACATTGATTGCAAAAATGATCGGATATCATTTACAACATTAAAAAGCTTATTTATTGGTGTTACTCAATGATTATAATAAAAAACTAAGTAAGAAATACAATGGCGTGGGAGTTTCTTACTGTTCCGATTGCCTGGATCTAAAGATGGAATGGAGAAGATTTAATGGATGGATGTGTCGAGATGTATTCTATAAATTATCAGTCTATTAATATTAATAAATTTAGGCAAAATATAGTTTAGATTTTGTAGCTATGAGGCTACTCATACAGAAATAATGATTATACTGCATGAAGATTTTTTCATATACTATTTAATTTTAAAGTGTTTTTTTCCATTTGCATGTAGGCATTGGACCTCATTTATCAACCCTTACATTTAATTTGTATGCATGGATCATATGTAAATTAGTATTTGGGCTTTTCTAAACCCATACATTTAATTGCTACACATTTGGGCCTCATTTAATTGTTATTAGGTTAAAAATTGTGATTTTGTATCTCATTAACAATGCTGATTTTTTGCTAAATAATTAGCATAAATTTCGGCAATAAAATCTTCAAACATGGAAATGCAATTTTTTTTAAACATATTAACGTACAAGGATTCATAGTTGTAGACAATATCAAACGATTATATTCATTTTATGGAAGAGGTTTTTGGTAGAGAAGATAATCAAAGTTTAAAGAATATTTCTTCATCAAATGTTATATGTTCCAATTACACAAATATGTTAGCTGATCAAGAACTGACCAGTTCTTCATGTAAGTTTGAATCATTGTATCTAAATGTTTTTACTCATTCAAATTCATGTTTATCCTTATAATATTTTTTTTGATATATGATTAGTAAACACATTACAAGATGATCAAGATATCCGCAATAAGAGAAAGGCTATTATGGTGGACAAAACCGTAAATGATGATGTTTTATCGTTCAATGGTTTGCCATACAATAATGTTATTAACTATAACCCCATATATGTGCCGCCAACTATTTCATCTATTGGTACGTTATAATTACGTGTATATTCATAGTTTCATCTATTGTTATTACTCATTGTTGTAACTTATACTATCAATTACAAGTTTATGACTTCAATTGTTTATTGCTAATTTTTTTTTAGGTACCCCGAATTATCATTGGCATAAAAGAAAAATGTTGTGTAGCAAAAAAATTATCATTCCAAAGCAGTTTACCTTGATAGAGATGCATTGTCCTCTATTGATCAATATCATGAGAATAATGAGAATGTAGATATGTCAATAAATACCGTCAAACATTCGAGAAACTCAAGTGTTGTTGACGCATTTGCAAATATGCAATCTAAACGAGTTCCTCTGCATGACATAACTACGAGTAATTTTATATCCAAATTATTAATTCAATATTTNTTATCGTTCAATGGTTTGCCATACAATAATGTTATTAACTATAACCCCATATATGTGCCGCCAACTATTTCATCTATTGGTACGTTATAATTACGTGTATATTCATAGTTTCATCTATTGTTATTACTCATTGTTGTAACTTATACTATCAATTACAAGTTTATGACTTCAATTGTTTATTGCTAATTTTTTTTTAGGTACCCCGAATTATCATTGGCATAAAAGAAAAATGTTGTGTAGCAAAAAAATTATCATTCCAAAGCAGTTTACCTTGATAGAGATGCATTGTCCTCTATTGATCAATATCATGAGAATAATGAGAATGTAGATATGTCAATAAATACCGTCAAACATTCGAGAAACTCAAGTGTTGTTGACGCATTTGCAAATATGCAATCTAAACGAGTTCCTCTGCATGACATAACTACGAGTAATTTTATATCCAAATTATTAATTCAATATTTTTTTTATTACATTCATACTTTATTTTTAAGTATTTTTTTATGTACTAGGTACGAACTCAAACATGAACAATAGTTTGCAAAGCTCACGATCAGGGAATATTTTATCTGCTTTCACAACTCCTACACCAATTAAGAGAGGACGTGGACGTCCCCGTAAGAATCCAATACTTAGTCAGGCATCACCAACCCTTTCAAAAGGACCATCAACTGTGCCTATACAACCAGGTTCGTAATGCAATATTTATTTCTATGTTCTTTACAAGTATGCTAATTGTATTTCTATATTATTTACAAGTTATTTTACAAAATTCTCTTACATGAAACTAATTTGCAAACTTCAATTCTCCACAACTTGGCTCAGGACTATCTACACAGTTTGCTATACCAAGAGCAAGTATTCCTGTTTTTAAGGATGTTACAAATACGGTAGGAAATATCAACAAAGGAGGACGTCCCCGTAAGTATCCTTTAGTTAGTCATGTAACCCCAAACCTTTCTGAAGGAACATCAACTGTGCCTACACAAACAGGTGCACAATGCATTATTTATTTTAACATTAAATAACTATGATAAATGTCTAATCCAAATTCATGCTACGAAATTTATTTATATGTTCTTTACCCCTTATTAGACAATATTTGTTTATGTAGTAAACCTGAATTAAAGCATTAACAAAACTTTTTAAACCTCACAACCAGCGCATACTGTATTGGATTCCACAAATCCTACACCAATTAAGAGAGGACGTGGACGTCCCCGTAAGAATCCTTTAGTTAGTGAGGTATCACCAAACCTTTCTGCACCAGCAACACTTTTTCCCAATGAGACATTACCTGTTCCACGAGGAAGTCCTCTCAAAAGAGTTACTGTAACCGGTAAATGATTTATATTATAATCTATCAATATGATTTTTATTTTTAATCATCTAAACCATTGACACACATACATATTACTTTTTAAACATGTTAACAGACAATTCTACCAGTACATGTGTTTCGCCGAACATTTCAGAAGGTGCATCATCACAGCTTCCTGTACGCAATGCACCTAGACCACGCGGAAGGCCTTCCAAAACAGGTAGTGATATAATCACAGACTCCTTTATAACATATACATATTTAATACTTTTACAGTTAACAATCTTTTTTTTCAACTCTTATAAACATAGATGGTTCTACCAGTGCTACTATAAACCAAATTGTCAACAACATATCCTCAAGCAATGTTAGTGGATCTCTAAGTCCTAATATGTTCACGCCTGCTATACATGAAAACATACCATTCCAAGATATCAGTTCCACCGGTAAGTTGTGTCATTTTATTTACATCATTTACTTTTTATTGCTGGAGCATTCTAAGTTAACCACACTACTAGAAAAAGGTCTATCCTTGACTCGCAATGCGAGTCAAGAAGAGTCATTATGACACGCAAATGCGAGTCAAGGAAGGACCCGTCATAAAGCTGAGATGATACGCATTTGTGCGTCATCCTTCTATGACTCGCACTTATGACCCTTTTTGCATGTCATTACCCTTAAAACCATTTTGACTAACTTTTATGACACACTTTTCTGACATATGTTTTTGCGAGTCATTACCTTAAAATAATTTTTTTTTGATTTTTTCTGTTTTTTAAAACCTGATTATAATATACATAATTACTGACAATAACCTGATAATTGTACAAAATTAACGCATTTCATATATATCAAAACCATGCGTTACCAATTCATTACATAACAATTCTGCGTTACCAATTCATTACATAACAATTCACGTCAAAATGTATAGGGATAATTAGTTAAAGTTACTACAGATGCACGATTTCTACCTAAAAATGAAATTCGACACATAAATTGCCCATTCTTCTCGAATATCGTCGAAATCCGCATCCGTGTACTTATTGCTATCACCACCAATCTAGTCAAATAAAATATTTTAGAAACAGTTAATTACTACTTAAACTACTTAAAACAGTTAACTACTTACATTGTCATTTTCGAGAGCCCGAACTCCATGTTTAACAATTTCCTTCATAAACTTCAACACGAAGTACCCACATTCGGTGCATCCGGGCTGACGTGGACACTGCACAAGAAACACAAATTGTACATGATATGCAACTACAGTTGATTAACAAGAATGGTCTGCACAGGGTATATGGGCTTATTTGCAGATCAGTTATAAGAATGGTCTCCCATAATGTTAGGGATAAATAGGTGATTTTAACAGACCTTGCAGTTCTGTCGAATGAAGTGCTTAATATTTGACTCCCATCCCGGGTGAATGAAACGCTAGTCACACCCTGAGAATGAGCATTTTCAAGACGGCGCAAGCATTGACCGTTTCTTATACGCCACACCTAGAATCAAAATTAACAGCAAATATTAGTTAATAAGTTCTAAATTATGAGATAATTACCTTATTAAATATGGTGTGTATAAGAACAAATGACGCAGAGATACTTACTTTAATCTTTCCATCCTGGGATCCAGAAACAAGGATCTCTGAATCTCTACTAAACTCGATGCACAGAACAACATCATCGTGCATCATAAAAGATTCCTACACCAGTAATATACAATATCTCAGATTACATAGAGAATTTGCCTCAAAGGCATAAACAATGTTGCATTTAAAACGTTCATGATACAATATACGGAGTAATAATACAAATTCACCCATAATAAGACACCTAAAAAGAACTTTATGGGAACATTTGAACTAACTAGAACTCACTTCCGCTTGGTACTGAAGATCCTTCTTAAGCTTCCCACTTATGTGATCCCAAACCTAACACTTCACAATAATACAGCAGATTAAAGATCAACAATAATTAAACTAAAGTATATCAGTATTAACCAAGACGAACCTCAATAAACCCGTCGACAGAGCAAGAAACTAGAAACTATCCATCTGGCGAGAACCTTGCACTTTCAGGGTGGCTTTTATTTCCAAACTGAAACAAAAGTATACCATTAGAAGAGATCTCCAAATTTACGACTTAACGAGACACTAACTTTCCATCAATTTCATACTGAAAGGATACATTTGAACTGAAATACTCACCTTGATAGTATGACTAAGAGTCGTTGGGTACTTATCATCTACGTCTTGCTTCATAGCAGCTGTTCCTCTAAACAGATCAAACTGAGTTCCAGGAGGAAGTAACCCTGACAGCCGCAAGGTTATAGCCATTAATATAATTAAGTTGACTTTATAATGGCAAAAAGTTTAACATTCAAACCACTTTTGAATAACCATAGCACAAAGGTTCTGTTTCTGACCTTGGTGTTGCTGCCATTTTAAAGCTTGACCGATTAGAGCCATTAAACGAGAAGGTGGAACAACAGAGACTTCACCAGCAATAGCTGAAAATGGCATAACAAGAATATATATTATATTCAGTTCTGATATAATAAGGCTTCCCGAGTTATCGTTAATCCTGTAGAGGAAGGATGATGTTGTACAAACCTTGAGCAATTTGTGCACGTCGCTTCTCTTTCGTTGACTCTTGATAAGCCTCATTGGGATCAAAATAAGCTCGGATGAGAAGATGCTCGAGTCTCAAGTATCTTTCAGGCCGCTGTTGCTTCATGACACTCATCGCCTGAGTTTGNAGAGAGAGAGTAGGTTAATTTTGGGGGAGTGTAAAAATGAGATCTGGTTTTGGGGTTTTGAGGGAGAAAGAAAGGATAAGGTTTAACTTTTGAGGAAAATTTGAGCGGGCTTGTGATTATGACACTATGTTATGACGCTTCTGAAAACGAGTCATCCCCAATAAAAAAATTTACTCGTTATGACTCTTATTTTATGACTTTGCTATTTGCGCGTCATCTTGTAGCGTGCGTCGTAAAATGCGAGTTAAGGATAGACCTTTTTCTAGTAGTGCCATTTATTATAACAGAGTATAGATAACATTTCGAAGAGAACTCGCAGATCAAGATTGGGCAACAACAGTCCAGTTCAATTTCACATAGGTGACCATAGTTAGTGTTATTCATCTTCTATTCATGTTATATTAATAAATATTGCACTAAATTTATTGTACGTATAACTATATATTATTTATAGGTACTCCAACTAATGTCTCAACACGTTCGTCTGTAAATATGAACGTTGATTCAACACAACGTAATAACCAAGACAAAGGCAAATCAATATCACATACAATGGAACTTGATGAAGAACAAGATGTTTCTGAGGATGAACATGGATATGTTGAACGTATTTCAGGGATATCTAAAGGTATAATAACTTGAATATCAATTTGTTAGTGTTACTTTTTGTAATTACAAGTTTATATTCATATGTTTATGGTACTGTATATATTTTTTGGCTTATAATAAAACAATACATTTTATAATCTTCAATTTAGATTACCTCGACCATGGCGATCAGATTGTTCAATGCAAAGCATGTGGAGCAATGTTGTGGCTTACCGAAAGTAAGAGAGGAGCCACTAACTCTGGCAACACTGATTCATTTTCTATTTGTTGTGGTCGAGGAAAAGTTGTATTACCTGTTTCACTCAAACAACCTCCCGAATTGTTAACAAAACTGTTGAATGGGGAACACCGGAGAAGCAAGTCATTTCTTGAGAACATACGGCGGTATAACTCGATGTTTGCTTTTACATCAATGGGTGCTAACGTTGACCACTCAGTTAACAATGGCCGCGCACCTTATTGTTTTAGAATACAAGGTCAAAACTACCATTTAATTGGAGATTTGTTACCTAAAGCTGGCGATACACCAAAGTTTTCTCAACTTTACCATCAATTTCATACTGAAAGGATACATTTGAACTGAAATACTCACCTTGATAGTATGACTAAGAGTCGTTGGGTACTTATCATCTACGTCTTGCTTCATAGCAGCTGTTCCTCTAAACAGATCAAACTGAGTTCCAGGAGGAAGTAACCCTGACAGCCGCAAGGTTATAGCCATTAATATAATTAAGTTGACTTTATAATGGCAAAAAGTTTAACATTCAAACCACTTTTGAATAACCATAGCACAAAGGTTCTGTTTCTGACCTTGGTGTTGCTGCCATTTTAAAGCTTGACCGATTAGAGCCATTAAACGAGAAGGTGGAACAACAGAGACTTCACCAGCATAGCTGAAAATGGCATAACAAGAATATATATTATATTCAGTACACCTGCACAATTTAAATAACGATTAGTTAAGATGTTAACTATATGAAAGCAATGGCAATGTTTTTAACCAGAACTCTACCTGCTGTCATGTCTTCAGTAAAAGTCTGCTCCAAGAGGTTCCCCAAAAATTTACTCCAGAGGGTCCAGAACCCTGAAAATCAACATATATAAGATATTCTACTTTAGATATTAAAGAATTGAAAGTATTAAGCTAATATCATTCACAATCAATCTATATACTGTTATGCATGTACTAAAAGTTGGTCCTAACCTCAATTTCAAGTAATTGTTCTGACACAGAAGATAAAGCAAAAAGAGTAGCCTCCCTCATCTAGCATATCAAAGTTAAGCAAACATTTAAATGGCATAAATTAGACTACATAATTGTATACAAATTTTTCAGGCATACCCTCCACCAGTCAACAGAGCCTTTAGCCTTCTCCTGTTGAGACTCATCAAATCTTTGTTTAGCAGCATTTAATATAGCATAAACTCCATCAATACCACAAGAAATTACAACTTCCTCCAACAATAGAGAACCTGTGGAATAATAGCCCATATCAAAACTTGAGCTCACTAGCGACTAGTGCCAGAACTGTTACTGATTAAGAAAAAGGGTATCAATGGAGTGAGTCGGATACCAGAAACACGGCAACTAAAAGTGTTCTCATCTTCATCAGCAACATACTGGTTAGCATCCAATGACCAAGCATGGACCTGGATGAAGACAATTGAATATGTAAGAGAAAGCAAACGAAAACCAAATAATAATTTGCAGAGCTGCATGCTAAGTATAAAATACAAACTATTAGGGGTAATCGGAATAGCTGGCGAATGCAAGATAATACAATACTAGAATATAAGATACAAAAGTTACCTGTTGCTCCGTTGTTTGCATAAACGCAATTGAATAGTAGACAAGGTCTTGAATACTATTTCCAAAAGCCTATAGAATGAAATTTGGCAGGTGATTAAACATCTAACAGGTTTGTATATGAACATATATATATTGCAACAATTCAGAATACAACTAATATCAATAGCACAAATGTGTAAGATTACAAGATGTAAGCAGAATGGATAAACTATACTGAAAAAAGCAACTCCCCTAGTCGGATTTCGAGTCTATATTTGACTGTCACAACTGTAAAGCAAAAAGTTGTCCACTATCAATAAATTCATATATTCATCTAACTGTCTTTTAGCTTATTATTGTATAAACGATAAACGTTAAGGCTTTGGTATCTAAACTATCGCTATATTATTGTTTAGATAAAAATGACAAGGGCAAGGAGTTCAACAATGCATCAGAACAACCTAAGGTAATAGCCCAAACTTTGGATTCATATATTCATAAATGTAAACAAACTTAAAATATAATGAATGTAATAGAACTAAATTTTGATAACTTACAGGAGAAAACCTCGAATCAGGCTGGAAAAGAGAAACACAGAGTATCTGTTGAATCATCAAGAAACTCGTATTCATCTTCTTGTTCATCGTTAGATTGTAGTAAAAGGGTACAAACAGAACAGTCCTTATTTTGCCCAAGCACCGTCTCTGAACCGTCATCTCCAACCTCACATATAAAACATGATTTGTTAGCTGATATCAGAGATGTAGTGAAGGACTCGATGAATAGAAAGCCTCGAGTGGTACCAGTAAAGACCGTTGCAAGAGAAGAACGAAAAGGTCCGGCTACGACACATGTTGATTCCCCAAGGCCTTTAAATCACCTGAAACCTGTTCCATATGACAGAAAAGATCAGAACCTTGCTAAACTTCGGGAAATTTCAAGAGGAATTAAAGAAGGAGTTAAGGAGACATCACGATTCTCATATGATGGAAGGGAATCATCGTATAAGTTGAAGACATCACGATTCTCATATGGTGTGTGTGTGTGTGTGAGAGAGAGTAGGTTAATTTTGGGGGAGTGTAAAAATGAGATCTGGTTTTGGGGTTTTGAGGGGGAAAGAAAGGATAAGGTTTAACTTTTGGGGAAAATTTGAGCGGGCTTGTGATTATGACACTATGTTATGACGCTTCTGAAAACGAGTCATCCC
>LBNU01000350.1:63425-99622 GCA_014162995.1 Artemisia annua
TTGTGACAAAGACGGCAACTACACCAATTCTACAACCAACGTTGTATATAAAGAAGTTCTCCATAGATTATAAACTATATGTTGTTTTGTTTTTTTGTAATTTTACGTTTTGTTCAACATTATTAGTTTATTAATAATAGAATTTTTTTTATTTTATAATAAATTATATTGATTAAGTTACACGTTCAGACATATTTTACTTTTAATTTTATTGTATAATCAAATTTCTAAAGCTAGCCGCCCCATCGGGGCGGGCCTAAAATCTAGTATATATATATATATATATATATATATATATATATATATATATATATATATATATATATATATATATATATATATATATATATATATATATATATATATATATATATATATATATATATATATATATATATATATATATATATATATATATATATATATATATATATATATATATATATTTTCTTTTTTTTGGGTAGTAAATTAATATGGTATGTAATTCAATAAATTTTATTTTTTGGTGACACTAACTTCGATCTTAGATAACTTTTAATCAACTTTAGTTTGAAAAACTTCTTTCTTCGGAAAGAACCGTCACCAGAACGGTTAACATTATCCTTTACGCTATATATGCATTATAAAAAGAGTAGATTTCTAATATAGTTAAGTATATGAATTGGTGAACATTTTTAATATGTACAATTTCTCAAAACTCTTCATTCTAAGATGATGTTTGCCGACAACTATCTTTTAGTTTATTATCATCAAGTGATTTAAAATTTTCAATTAATGGTAACCTAAAGACACCTTCATAAAATCTAAATCGTTCAAATTTACTTTCAAGTTACTGAAATACCTGATTTACAATGTATAAAAAATAATCGGATCTAAAAGTCTTTTTGCCGTCTTTTTATAGTTTCATTATCAACATTTTCATCATATGTTCTATTTCTACAAATAGCTCGTTTTTCTTTTAAATTTTTGTTCTCCATTCAGTTCTTTATCCAATTTTTAGGCGGAAATTAAAGCATCCTTAAAAGCAACTTTTGATTGAAGAATGATAAAGGAGGAGATGAGAAAAAACTAAAGAGGGAAAGTGTGTTTGCGGGTGTGAAAATTTAAACGTCGATTCATTATTGCAAATGGTTAGATGGTTATTGATAACATAACTTAATTTAATCTTTGCTTATTTTTCAAGCAAAAATAGGCCTTTTGAATACTTAATATATTTGGGGTAAGATTTTGACAAGTCATAGGCATGATAAATGAGAAGTAGAAAGAAGAGACCCAAAATTTTCGATTATTTAACATTTATGGGCTAATTAGGGCCTTACATAATCGGATTTTAAAAGATGACAGCAAAAAAACATATAACTGACTTTATATGGTCCTTGAAAATCTGAGGCCTTTGAAAATTAGGGACATAAAGCCGTAACTTTACTTGTTTTACCCTCAAGCCACCACTAGTGTCCACTACAATACACGACTCAGCCATCCACAAGACCGAGTCTCGCATTTTTCATCATGAAGACTTGTGTTGTGGTCCTTCCGTAGTAAAAACAATGCATACCGGGTGGTTTAAGACTCGGTTTTGACACCCTTGTTACACCGGGTTAGGATCCTAGGAAAAAGAGGGGGAGTTTAAAATGTATAAAAAGTCAAGACAAGTAACCCCCTTATACTTTCTTTTTGTGCTATTTTCAGTCTTAACTGATAAACATTATGACGTTCATTATAGTAGAATCAAAACTCATCATATAAAAATTTTGTTTATCAAAGAAAACCGATGAACATTATGATAAATAAATAAATAAATAAAATTGATAAACAACGTTATCTAACTAATGAACATTGTGATGTTGCTTATCAAAGAAAAGTGACCAGTATTGTGATGATAAATAAAAAAAAAAAAAAGAAAAAAAAAGAAAAAAAAACTTCAAAAAACTAATGAACAACGTGATCTAACTGATGAGCATTGTGATATTGTTCATCAAAGAAAACTGATAAACATTATGATTTAAAAAAAAATACTAGAAAGAAAACTAATGAATAACGTGATCTGCCTGAATGTTTATCATAGTAGAATCAGAGTCCATCCCAAAATATTAGTCTTTATAAGAATTACTAAAACATTATTTTACGTGATTAACACTTTTAAAGTCTACAAGTAACAAAATTATGTTAAGACATTTCATCAAGCACATTGTAGTATTTTCATAACCATAGATTTGTTTGAAAATTTTTGACGAAAAGTTGAAAGAACAATGAAAGATGAAGAATTATGATCGGTTTATGTTTATTAATCTTAATTTGAAATAAAACCTGAGAAATACTAAAGAGGCTTACTGTGGTGGAACTGAAGATATTAGATTCCAACTTTAAAAAAAAGAAAAAAGAAAAAAAAAATCATTAAATTGATGTAAAGATCATGAATTGAATTTATATAATCACGAATTTAATAAAGTGTAACGAAAAATAAAAAAATTGGATAGTAGTTGGGAGGAGAGAAAAACTAAATCGGGCTTTAAGGAAGAGAAGAATGGATGGTGGGTTGAAAGAAAAAAGAAATGAACGACACGCGTCCAATCGGGTGCTTTTTTATACTTTTTATTTAGAGTTAACTACATTTTTGGTCCTTGTGGTTTACCGGATGTAACGATTTTGGTCCAATAGTTTAAAAAGTAACGGATCTTGTCCAAAATCCGCTGACCCGTAACACTTTTGGTCCATTTTTCGTTGACTGTTAGTTTGACTAGTTAAAAAAACATAAAGTGACTAAAATACCCTCGAATGATGATGTACAATGACTAAAATGGCCTTTCCTTTATTATTATTATTATTATTATTATTATTATTATTATTATTATTATTATTATTATTATTATTATTATTATTATTATTATTATTATTATTATTNAATAAAAAAAAAATAAAAAAAACTAACACCAATTTGTCAATCACAAGTAACAATTTTTAGATCTAAAAATATAAACAATTCCCCAAATCTAAAATGACATTTTTTGGATCTTGAAATCACTACCACAAAACCCTTCATCACCTACGCGAAACTGCCACCACCACTAAACAAGAACGCGAAACCACCGCCACCATATTCTGCGTTTGGTGGTGGTTTTCTGGCGGTAGAGGTGTCCAGTGGAGGTGGCTTTCGAAGTGGTGTGGTGGCCGGACATCTAGGGGAGAAGAACAAGAGAGAGTGAGAGGGTTTGTAAATGTGTATGTGTTGTGGCCTGTGGGTGAGTGGGTGTTTATATCTGGTGTTTGTAAATGAGTGGGTGAGTGAGTTGTGTGTAAATGTTATATCTTTAATAGAATAAATGAAATGACAAGAGCACCCTCATATTTAACGGTCAATGAGAGTCAAACTAACGGTGTTAGTAAAATTGGACCAAAAGTGTTACGGGTCAGCGGGATTCTGGACAAGATTCATTACTTTTTAAACTATTGGACCAAAATCGTTACACCCGATAAACCACAAGGAACAAAAATGTAGTTAACTCTTTTATTTAGGTTATGTTATTCCCACTCCTCTAGGATATGATATAAGGAGGTAAAGACATAAAAGATTCCTTTTGTCCCCTACAACACAGTTTTTTATAAGTTTTGTTCTCTGCTATCTGTCAGTTTTAAGCCTCAAGTATCGTCAAACATGATTGATCATGTTAGTTTTGTTGTGAGGAGAAATGAGTGAGCCATTGATTTTTATTAAAAGAAAAAGTTTTATTCATTTAGCTTATTAAATATTAGTGATTGGTATGTTTGACTCAACTTTAGAGGATCCTAATCCATTTCCGATTTATATATTACACTTCGGTGGCAAACCGAGCCTATCAAACACACCAAAGGCCGAAAAATTTCAAAATAAGCAACCAAAAGTATGCTTACGAAACAAACACCCCGTAAACTCCGTCTATAAGGCATTAACACTACCCATACACAAAATCAATCACTAGCATTTGGTCAACGATGACATCATTTATTCAACACTCAACTTTCATCGTTCTCATTCACTATGCATTAATCTTCTCATCAGTAAAATCTTTAAACCCAGAAGTAGTGGGCCCGCTTAGCAAGCAGCTTTTGGCAGATGCAAAGTCACCGGAGTTTTATAAATGGATGGTAAATATACGAAGGAGAATACATGAGTATCCTGAGTTGGGTTTTCAAGAGTTTAAAACGAGTGAAATGATAAGGGCTGAGCTTGATAAGCTTGGTGTTGAGTACACGTGGCCTGTTGCTGAAACTGGTGTTGTGGCTACTATTGGTTCTGGTCAGCAGCCGGTTTTTGCTCTTCGTGCTGACATGGATGCTCTTCCTATTCAGGTTCGCTTTTTTTTAAGCTGATCTTATTTGCTTAATTTTAAGCAGAACTAGTTTTGAGGTGGAATAAGCAGTTTCTCATAAAGAGATAGGGAGCAGCTTATTTAACTGTGCTTATAAATGTATTTGATGTAAGCAAATCAAATGCTACTCCTTAAAGTGCTGATTTGTAAGCAGCTTAAAAGTCCTTAATTTTTATAGGCGGAAAATAGAAACGTAATCTATATATTCACTAAGATGTTGAAATAAGCGTACTCAGACACTCCTTCAACTGAATCCCATGATAATAAGTTACACATGTTTTTATGTTTTGGACTTATTGTGTGCAATGTGTAAAATGATTTTGTTAGAATTATAGTCGTATTAGTATTAGGTCATTTAAGTCGTATTAGGGCCAAAATGGTAGCCGGTGGTGTGGTGGCCGGACATCTAGGGGAGAAGAACAAGAGAGAGTGAGAGGGTTTGTAAATGTGTTTATGTTGTGGCCTGTGGGTTAGTGGGTGTTTATATCTGGTGTTTGTAAATGAGTGGGTGAGTGAGTTGTGTGTAAATGTTATATCTTTAATAGAATAAATGAAATGACAAGAGTACCCTCATATTTAACGGTCAATGAGAGTCAAACTAACGGTGTTAGTAAAATTGGACCAAAAGTGTTACGGGTCAGCGGATTCTGGACAAGATCAGTTACTTTTTAAACTATTGAACCAAAATCGTTACACCCGGTAAACCACAAGGACCAAAAATGTAGTTAACTCTTTTATTTAGGTTATGTTATTTCCACTCCTCTAGGATATGATATAAGGGGGTAAAGGTATAAAAGATTCCTTTTGTCCCCTACAACACAGTTTTTTATAAGTTTTGTTCTCTGCTATTTGTCAGTTTTAAGCCTCTAGTATGGTCAAACATGATTGATCATGTTAGTTGATTTTTATTAAAAGAAAAAGTTTTATTCATTTAGCTAATTAAATATTAGTGATTGGTACGTTTGACTCAACTTTATAGGATCCTAATCCATTTCCGATTTATATATTACACTTCGGTGGCAAACCGAGCCTATCCAAACATACCAAAGGCCGAAAAAATTCAAAATAAGCAACCAAAAATATGCTTACGAAACAAACACCCCGTAAACTCCGTCTATAACGCATTAACACTACCCATACACAAAATCCATCACTAGCATTTGGTCAACGATGACATCATTTACTCAACGCTCAACTTTCATCACTCTCATTCACTATGCATTAATCTTCTCATCAGTAAAATCTTTAAACCCAGAAGTAGTGGGCCCGCTTAGCAAGCAGCTTTTGGCAGATGCAAAGTCACCGGAGTTTTATAAATGGATGGTAAATATACGAAGGAGAATACATGAGTGTCCTGAGTTGGGTTTTGAAGAGTTTAAAACGAGTGAAATGATAAGGAGTGAGCTTGATAAGCTTGGTGTCAAGTACACGTGGCCTGTTGCTGAAACTGGTGTTGTGGCTACTATTGGTTCTGGTCAGCAGCCGGTTTTTGCTCTTCGTGCTGACATGGATGCTCTTCCTATTCAGGTTCGCTTTTTTTTAAGCTGATCTTATTTGCTTAATTTTAAGCAGAACTAGTTTTGAGGTGGAATAAGCAGTTTCTCATAAAGAGATAGGGAGCAGCTTATTTAACTGTGCTTATAAATGGATTTGATGTAAGCAAATCAAATGCTACTCCTTAAAGTGCTGATTTGTAAGCAGCTTAAAAGTCCTTAATTTTTATAGGCGGAAAATAGAAACGTAATCTATATATTCACTAAGATGTTGAAATAAGCGTACTCAGACACTCCTTCAACTGAATCCCATGATAATAAGTTACACATGTTTTTATGTTTTGGACTTATTGTGTGCAATGTGTAAAATGATTTTGTTAGAATTATAGTCGTATTAGTATTAGGTCATTTAAGTCGTATTAGGGCCAAGTCCATTATTATCAACCTAACTTATAGTTTCCAAGCTAAAGGTTTATATACTCCGTATTATTTTCACATTTTTAGTTAAGGAAATACAATGTAGTAGTCATTTGTCAATTACCGATTGTTTACCAACTTTGTTTACATTGTATCGGAGTTTTTGGTACAAGTCGCTGAAATAATAGTCATCCTACGGTGGTCAACTAATTGTAGGCGGTCCAGAGGGATCCTGTTTTTGTTTGAGCTAGTTTTTGTTTCGTTTGTTTGTTTTTAGTTCGGCATATTTTGAGTAGCTGTGGGAGAATCATGATCGGAGATTTGTTTACCGTTAGATCGCCCTCAAATCCATACTGTATGTTCAAGACACATAGTTTTAGCTTTTGACCGTTTAGTTTTTCAGTCGGAGTTTTGAGAAAGTCACAGCAACCTGTTGAAGTTTGCTGTTTTTCGTTCGTCACATTATGTGCACTTGTGGGACAATAACCATAAATTCTTCGTTAACCATTGGATGATTGTGATTTTTGGTTTGTAGCTTCTAGACACGAAGATCTACAATCTTACCGGAGAAACCAGTGATCCGATGTTTCTACATGGAAATATAGGTCCTCGAAGTTTCTGCTCAACTTGCTGAATTTTCTTATGATGTTTGGTTTTGTTTCGACGTATTGGTTGATTTGGTTAGGTTCCGCTGCTTTGGTTTGTTGCGGTTGGATTGATTTGTTTAGATTGGGGGTTTGATCTTCGTTTTGGTTTAGGCTTTGGTTTAGAAATTAAGGTTTTGTTTGATTCTACACAGTTTGACTTGAGTTTTTAGGTTTTTATTGTGGTTCTGACTTTAATTACTGGTAGTGAGGAGCCTTTGTGAGATCTGGGTCCAATTGTGAAGTTTTGGTTTTCGATTTTGTTTGGAGCTTTATAGTTCCCAATTTGGTTTTGGTTGCCGAATTTATTATTGAAGTTGTAATTGATTTCGGTTCAGATTTTGAGTTGGGGTTTGTTTCACGACTCGGTTGATTAGAGGTGTTTAGTTTGATCCCCGTAAGATGAGTTCTGGATTTTGAATATTGAAGATTTTAGTGTTCGATCCGGTGAGATCGATTTTTGATTGAGTTTCAGCTTTTGAAGATTTAGTTTTTGGTTAATGAGTTTTGAGTTCAGTCCCTGGTGAGACCATTTGATTTGGACTCGAATTGAGTTTTAGTTAGTCGAGACCCGTTGGTTGCTTCATGTTTGGATATTGAGGTTAGTTTCAAATTTTGGTTATTTGAGACCCCGAACATGTCCTGTTCCGGTTGCTTCGTATTTTGGTTAGTTGAGACCTATTGGTTGCTTCGTATTTTGATTAGATCCCGAGTGAGACACTGAAACATGTTTTGTTCAGGTTGCTTCGCAATTTGATTAGATCCCAAGTGAGACTATTGAGACCTGGTTTCTTCAGGTTGCTTCGTATTTTGTTTTGAAGATCCCAAGTGAGATCGATTAGCTTTCCGTTTGTTGAAGATTTGGATTATTGCTTCGAGGATTCTATTAGTTAGAACTTGCAAGAATATCTACGTCGAATCTCATAGTTTTATATTTGTAACAAGCTGAGCATGATCAATATCTATGCTCCAGCTTGAGGAGGGATGTTAGAATTATAGTCGTATTAGTATTAGGTCGTACTAGGGCCAAGCCCATTATTATTAACCTAACATAGTTTCGAAACTAAGTAAAGGTTATATACTTATACATATATTATATAGCCTTGTAATTTCACAGTTTTAGTTAAGGCAAAACAATGTAGTCATTTGTCCATTACCGATTGTTTTCAAAACATAGAGCCTTTTGAAGATGTAACTTGTTCAACCGTATTTGGGATTGCTTAATTCTAAAAGGCTCTATGTTTTGAAAATATGGAGGTACAAGTCCACTAATTTTGAAGTATATATATACTCTAAAGTATGCAGATAAGTAGTTTCATCCAAACACCAGCATGCTTTGAATAAGCTGATAAGGACTTAATGTAGACAAACAATACTAATATATGTTTTCAAATTCTCAACTAATATTTATTATTCTCATATGAAATTATACTTCTTCAATTATTTTATTTCTTGAGGCGAATGTAGGTAAAATAGTTGCTTTATTTTTGGGTAAAGGGGAGTAATCCATAAAATAGTTGCTTTAAAATAACAAAATATGGTTTTTACCAAATAATCTTATCAAGTTATATACAACTGTATCAAATAAGTATCATGTACAAAATAACAAAACCGTGTTTCTTGCATACTGTCCGAAATTCAGGAATTAGTTGATTGGGATCACAAGAGCAAGATCCCCGGAAAGATGCACGCCTGTGGTCACGATTCTCACGTAACAATGCTACTTGGAGCAGCTAAGTTACTACAAGCCAAAAGGCATGAACTCAAGGTGAAAACAATTATTATTCCTAATGAACAAAGTGCACCCTTTAAACCATAAACTTATGCTTCTGTTTTCACCCCTTAAAAGGGCACAGTAAAGCTTATATTCCAACCTGGCGAAGAAGGTTTCGCGGGAGCTTACTATATGCTAAAAGACCGTGCACTTGACGATATAAAAGCAGCATTTGCCCTTCATGTTCTGCCTCAGTACTCTGTGGGTGTTGTGGCTTCAAAACCAGGTCCGGCACTAGCTGGTGGTGCAAGGTTTATAGCAACTATTAAAGGGACTGGTGGACATGCTGCAGCCCCACATTTAGCTAAAGATCCTATTCTTGCTGCATCAATGGCTATTGCTGCTCTGCAACAGATTGTATCTCGGGAAACTGATCCACTTGAGTCCAAAGTAATCCTCTGAATTTGTTATTGTAGTCTTTTAATCTTGTGATTTTAGTTTTCTAATTGTCTCGGGTGGCTAATTTGTAGGTTGTGACTATCGGATTCATTACTGGCGGCCAAGCACATAATGTTATTCCGGAAAGTGTTAAATTTGGGGGAACTTTTCGAAGTTTGTCTTCTAAAGGTGTACTAGAAACTAAAGAAAGAATTAAACAGGTAAAACTTGTTTGCGATTTGATTATTCAAACGGTTTATGTTGTCTTGAAATAAATCAAAATCGGATAATAAGGTGTAACAAAACACAGTTATACCACTTAGTTTCAATAAGATAAAGAACTTGAATAAGGGGGTGTTTGGGATTTCTTGTTTGTTTGAAAGACAAATATTCACACACCTATTATACCCGTTAAATTTCTTGGAAGCCGTCCCTTAAATTTCTTGGAACCCACAACCTATTGATTGATGGGCCACTCACATACCGCTAGGCCAAATGCCATTTAACGGGGTTGGTTGCTTATATAAGAAGTGCTTACGTGGCACTAACCTTCATTTTTTATTGCTTATTTTGGACCAAATTGAATAAAGGTTGTGCTAACAATAGACCTAAGGGCTATTGTTAAAAACCAACTTTTCAACTATTAGTATTACTAAAGTATATTGCCCGAACATAATGATCAACAACTACTCATCACCTCCTATGTTTTCACACGCACAATAATGAGACAAAGTTAAGGTTGAATAAAGGTTATGCTTTAATATTAGTATGTGCTTTAATGTTAGCATGCATTTTATCCAAACACTCAAAACTGCCTATTTGCTGAAAAAGAGCATATAGACACTTAAATAAGCAATACCAAACACCTTTTAAGCAAACTCTTTAACTGAGTATTTGATATTTAATAATCTATTAATTAGAATCCGGTTTATAGTAACACAATGGGTATGTCAACTCTTATTCTTTTATTGTTAGGTTGTTGAGACACAGGTCGCTGTTCACCAATGCGAAGCTGAATTGGATTTCATGGATCAAACCGGACGATTGGGGTACCCAGTGACGGATAATGATGAAGGAATGTATGAACATGCAAAGACGGTTGCAGGAATCATGTTAGGAAAACCCAATGTGCAGTTGCTTGCGCCGCTTATGGCAAGTGAGGATTTCAGTTACTTTACACAGAAAGTTCCTTCAGCCATGTTTTTTATTGGAATCAAGAACGCGACTCATGTAGCTCATAATTTACACTCTCCTTATTTCATTATTGATGAAGAGGTTCTTCCGTTGGGAGCAGCTTTACATGCTGCTGTGGCGATTTCTTACTTAGATAGCCATGGTGGTGGTGTTACTAACCGTGATGAGTTATAAGATTTTGGCCAAGTTTTTCTCTACAATATATGGTTTTCAGCTTGTCTGTTGAATAACATTTATATACTTGTTTAATTTTACACAAAACATGAGAAATCATTCTTTCAGTGAAAGGAATTCGTGAAATTTCTGACAATGATGTCTTACAGAGTGTTCACTTGTGCAGTTTGAAATATTATTAGTAGGGATAATGTATGCAGAGGCATATGTATGAATGCTAATATACTCAAATCTTGTAAGTTTAATTGTCCAACACTCATCGAAAAAAACAATTCGAGCTCTGATAGGCAAATCTTTGAACACGATTCTTGTCACGCTTATTTTTGAACATGTATAGATAGTAGAGAAAAGGTGGGAGCTGGAACACTCGAAGGGAGTGGTGGTAGAACATGAGGAGATTTGGTCATCTTGGGAGTGGAGCAAACATGGTTTATTTTATTGTTTGTTTTAAGAATAAAAACAGTTTGTTTCAGAATCACGGAACAATTTGGATTGTAGTATTTGCAATATAAAAATGAAGATCACATGTTTGAGATATGATATGTGTTGGCCTATGTGTCCGGACAGCGCGTACCGGACCGGACGATTTTCCATGTATCCGGAGGATTGTATCCGAAGGAACGTGTGACGGATGACAAAGCATAAAGGGTCCTTCCTTTTACCCAAAAGACCCTTTTAACCAACATACCATGCTATGGATCGTGCTTGCGCCGCCTGTCCTGGATATCGGGATTGTGTCTCCCACGTGAATTCACACCTAGCACCTAGACTAGGTGTAGACTGGCTCGCTCCATCTCAAGGCAACAGGCACAGTGTTCTTTGGGTAGTATAAATACCCCAAACGAATTCAATGTAAACCTAATCTCATTTTCACACATTTACTCTCATCTATTACTATAACGTCCAGTCTATACCCATACTTACTCTTACTCAGGTGGCCAACTGAGCTAAGTCAGTTGGTTGAACATTCTTGTAGAATAAATCAAAGTCTTATCTCACATATGGATTCTACATAAATGTAAATTGTAAAAAACCAATTTCGATTTGGATAGGTGACCCAAAAACTGATTGTATGAAGTTAATGTATTGTTTTAAATTTCTTACTTGGATAGCCATGGTGGTGGTGTTACTAACCGTGATGAGTTATAAGATTTTGGCCTAGTTTTTCTCTACAATATATGGTTTTCAGCTTGTCTGTTGAATAACATTTATATACTTGTTTAATTTTACACAAAACATGAGAAATCATTCTTTCAGTGAAAGGAACTCGTGAAATTTTTGACAATGATGTCTTACAGAGTGTTCACTTGTGCAGTTTGAAATATTATTAGTAGGGATAATGTATGCAGAGGCATATGTATGAATGCTAATATACTCAAATCTTGTAAGTTTAATTGTCCAACACTCATCGAAAAAAACAATTCGACCTCTGATAGGCAAATCTTTGAACACGATTCTTGTCAGGCTTATTTTTGAACATGTATAGATAGTAGAGAAAAGGTGGGAGCTGGAACACTCGAAGGGAGTGGTGGTAGAACATGAGGAGATTTGGTCATCTTGGGAGTGGAGCAAACATGGTTTATTTTATTGTTTGTTTTAAGAATAAAAACAGTTTGTTTCAGAATCAAGGAACAATTTGGATTGTAGTATTTGCAATAAAAAATGAAGATCACATGTTTGAGATATGATATGTGTTGGCCTATGTGTCCGGACAGCGCGTACCGGACCGGACGATTTTCCATGTATCCGGAGGATTGTATCCGAAGGAACGTGTGACGGATGACAAAGCATAAAGGGTCCTTCCTTTTACACAAAAGACCCTTTTAACCAACATACCATGCTATGAATCGTGCTTGCGCCGCCTGTCCTGGATATCGGGATTGTGTCTCCCACGTGACTTGACACCTAGCACCTAGACTAGGTGTAGACTGGCTCGCTCCATCTCAACAGGCACAGTGTTCTTTGGGTAGTATAAATACCCCAAACGAATTCAATGTAAACCTAATCTCATTTTCACACATTTACTCTCATCTATTACTATAACGTCCAGTCTATACCCATACTTACTCTCACTCAGGTGGCCAACTGAGCTAAGTCAGTTGGTTGAACATTCTTGTAGAATAAATCAAAGTCTTGTCTCACATATGGATTCTACATAAATGTAAATTGTAAAAAACCGATTTCGATTTGGATAGATTGGATAGGTGACCCAAAAACTGATTGTATGAAGTTAATGTATAGTTTTTTCTTCTCTACCTTCTTGTTAGCTTGTTTTAATGAAAATGCAAAAAAAAAAAAAAAAAAAAAAAAAAAAAAAAAAAAAAAAAAAAAAAAGAAAAGTGTCAAATTGGAACTGTGATGATCGAGTAGACTTTCCTATACAAATTACAAAGCACACAACTGTTGATTTTATGAATCATGGTTACCTTAAACTCCTGCAAGCTATCTTCAAGTCAAATATGACGTTACTAATAGTTACATTCACCAGTTTTAACTCAAGTTCAAGGCAACTATGAACACTTTTGATATCCACAAGAACCCAATGAATGTGTAACAGTTAGTTGACATTTCTACCTTTTGTTTCAAATGCACATTTAGAAATCTGAATGATATCAAAATTTTGATAAGGAAAATTAAAACATTTACCTTTTTAGCTGTTTTTTGCAATCATGCTGTCTACTTCTTATTTTCTGTTTCTTCTATAATGATGCCTTCCTAACCCAAGATTGACAGCATCCATCAAACTTTTGATAAATTAGATATGGACCAAGTTTGAAAACCCTCTTCTGAGAACATCTTTGTCCTCGTACACTGTTAAAATTAACCTTTAACCTGGAACAAATAACTACAAGGACTTATTATGCCATCTTTGTATTCTCAGGTTTGCTTGTTTATAGTTTGGACTCTGGTTTGATAGAAGTTGAAAGATGAAGGGCTAAAGGTGTAAAGATGGAACTATGTCAGTGTAGCTGGTATAAAAGGCAAAAAGACAAAGAGAAGCCTCATAACTTCATCTTGCTTTCTCTCTCTTTGCTCTCAATCTTCACATAGTTAACCCTAGTTTTGTATTAAGCTGTGTTTGATCATCTTGATCATATCAGTTGTTGTTTAGTGATTATTTGAATCTGATTGAGATTTAGATTCATTGTGTTTGTATAAATTGATTGAGATCAGTTTTGTTTGGTGATTGATTCTTGTTTCTGAATTAATAAACTATTTTTCTATAAAACTTGTGTTTTTTTTACATGGTATCAGAGCCAGGTTCTCAAATCTTGCTCTGAATATCGTTTTTTTAAATTTAGGGTTTCAAAAAATAATATTTGGGGGTTTTCAAATTAAATTGATTTTCTTTAATTAACCTTTGATAATTGAGAGATTTTCTTAGTAATTGTTCAGATTTAAAAGTTTTTTGCAAAACGCCTAATTTTTGAAAAAATTATGGTTTGGTATTTTGGGCTTTTGATCTTTCTGGGCTTCTATTGTTGATTAAGTTTGTTTAATCAACAGATCTGGTGGTTTTTTATTGATCGGAGGTGGTTATTGGTATTTGCCCTAATTTTGAAAAATTAGGGTTTGGTGATTCTTGGTTCTGATCCTGGGTGTTGATCTTGAATCTGCTATATCCCTAGACTAAGTGAATCTAGGGTGTAGTAGGTCTGGTTACCGCTGCTTATTACTATTGCGTGCTCTGTAACACCTCTCACGCTCTTCTCTTTAATTTCAGTTCTTTATTTTCTTGTTTAGATTGTCGGAGGATAGGATTTGGGATTATTGGAAGTTGAGGTTGTTGTTTGAGGTGTTGGTGTTGGTTATTTGTTTACTTGCTATCTATGTTTTGTTGTTGTTCTTTATTGATTATTGTGCTTAGATAAAGCCCTTGACCTGCCATCTTGAGTGGTAAAGAAACCTGGGAACTTCTTTCTTCTCTTCTTATTATTATTTGGTTTATTGTTTGTTGATTATTTGCTTGTTTCAATATGTCTGTGCATAATTCTGATAACTCTGTTCATGGTTCTGATGAGCAAGGGGAGGCTCCTGTTACTCTTATTAGTAAACTTGATATTAGTCACCCTTTGCATTTACACCCTAATGATTCTGCTACCTTAACTGTTATATCTATAAAATTGAAAGGAACTGAGAATTATAATGTGTGGTCTTGTGCTTGCTTTTAGCCCTTGAGGGTAAAATAAAACTGGTTTTATAGATGGTACTTGCAAAAGATCTTTTACTGATGAAGTTTTGGGTAGACAATGGGATAGGGTGAATGCTATTGTTTTAGGGTGGATTTTAAACTCTATATCTGAAGAATTATTTTTGGGTCAAATATTTTCTAAAAGGGCTCAGATGTTTGGGATGAATTAAAGGAAACTTTTGACAGAGTAGATGGATCAGTCACTTTTAACATACATCATAAGATTAATTCTTTAACTCAAAATGGTTCATCTATTGCTGAATATTTTAACAAACTTAGTACCTTATGGAAACAATTTGATGCTCTTATTAAACTTCCTAGATGCACTTATCATGCATCTGATGATTTTAAGAAACATAATCAGTTAAAACTCAAAATGGTTCATCTATTGCTGAATATTTTAACAAACTTAGTACCTTATGGAAACAATTTGATGCGCTTATTCAACTTCCTAGATGCACTTGTCATGCATCTGATGATTTTAAGAAAAATAATTAGTTAATGAAGTTGATGCAATTTTTAATGGGTCTAGATGATTCTTATATGCAAATTAGAAGTAATATTCTTTCTGGAGACCCATTGCCTGATGTTAAAGGAGCATTTGCCATTATCTCTAGTGAGGAGTCTCACAGAGCTGTGGATACTAGTTCTGGAGCTGGGGTCTCTCAAAGATCCCAGTCATCTGTGTTTAATACTAATGTGCCTAATAGAGGGAGTTCACAGAGGCCCCAAACCTCTGGAAACTCTTTCAGACCTAACAATGCTTCTAGACCTAATAATACTGGGAATAATAGGACTGTTGCTCGTCCTACTTTAGTCTGTGAACATTGTGGTTTTAATGGACATACTGTTGATAGATGTTTTAAACTAATTGGATATCCTGCTAATTTTTGAAAAAGAAACAATAATTCTGGGTCAAATTCTAATCAGGGTACACAAAATTTTAACAAAAGATTTGTTAATAACAACTCTGTTGGATCTAGCTCCTTGTCTACTTTTTCTGATGAACAGATTTCTAAACTTTTATCTCTTATTAAAGAAACATCAGTTAATGATGATGGGAAAGGAAAAGGTGTACATGCCAATATGGCAGGTATAGTTATAAATAACAGCAAATTTTTTAATCAAAATTTTCAAAGATTTTTCTGTAATAACAGTAAAACCAGGTCTGCTCTTGTTGCAGCTGGTATTATTGTCGATTCTGGAGCTAATCAACATTTAACATATACTGATAAGTTTTTGGTTAATGTAATTGATATTTCCAAACTTGGAATTAAAGTCTCACATCCTAATGGAACTGAGTCTTTAATTACAAAAGTTGGAAATATGATTCTAACCAAACACTTAACTCTATATGATGTGCTTGTTGTTCCAGAGTATTATGTTAGTCTCATGTCTGTTCATAAGGTAGCTAGAGACAGCAAGTTTGTTATTGCCGTTGATGAGTCTAAATGCTATGTTTTACCTTAGGATTTGAAGGGAATGAATGTTCTGGGGATTGGTAAACAAAAAGATGGTTTATATTACTTTGATGAAAATCAAGGTATTGATTTGGAATTTAAGAATTTTAAATCTAAGTGTTTTTTGTCCTAAAGGTTTACGACACTCTATACTTGGCCACCCTACAGATCAAGTCTTAACTGTTCTTAAAAAAGATATTGTTTTTCAAAATAATGATGATAAAGAACCTTGTGAAGTTTGTCAAAAGGCTAAACAAACTAGCGAACCTTTTCCCATTAGTGAACATAAAACTACTACTCTTGCTGATTTAGTCCATCTTGATCTTTGGGGTCCTTATAGAGTGACTAGTAAAGAAGGGTATAGATATTTTTTGACCATTGTTGATGATTTTACTAGGTCTGTGTGGGTGTATTTAGTTAAAACTAAAGATGAGGTGTTTGATTGTATTACTACTTTTTATAATTTGATTAAAAATCAGTTTGATAAAACTGTTAAAATTTTTAAAAGTGATAATGGGACTGAATTTATTAATCACAAGTTTTCTGAATTTTGTACTAAAAATGGTATTATACATCAAACATCTTGTGCTTACACTCCACAACAGAATGGGATTGTGGAAAAGAAATATAGGCATCTGCTTAATGTTGCCAGATCCCTTATGTTTCAGGAGGAATTCCTCTAAATTTGTGGTCTGAATGCATTCTTACTGCTTGTTATCTTATTAACAGGTTGCCATCATCTGTGCTGAATGGGAAATCTCCTTATGAGTTGATTTTTTTTATAGAAAATGTTCTTTGAATCATTTAAGAGTGTTTGGTTGTCTTGCATTTGCTACTGTTTAAACAACTTTGATAAGTTTAGTAGCAGATCTGAAAATGTGTTTTAATTGGTTATGCATCTTTTAAAAAAGGTTATAAACTTTATAGTCTTGAAAGGAAACAATTTATATACTCTAGAGATGTAACATTTTTTGAACCTTTCAATGATAAAAATGTTTCTGTGGAAAGTCATGGGCTTGATCATACAAACTTACTTAATGAAGCTGTGTATGAGGATCATGACATACCCAATGATGAAATTAATAAAAATGCAGATCCTCATTCAGAAGGTAGCAACTCTTCCTCTAAAGGAAGTCCAACAATTGACCTTAATGAAAGTGATTTGGGGCACTTTCAAGGTTCCAATGGTTCTGCCTTAGGGAATGAGAGGGCTGCAACTAATGAGGTTGAAATAGAATTGGACCCTTAAAATGATATTGAATCTGCAAATTCTGAGGGTATTAATTCTGGTTCACTAAACACAGAAACAAATCATTTTTTTCAAAATCAAAGTCAGCCTTTGAGAAGGCCTGAAAGAGCTTCAGTTTTTTCTAACAAATATAATGAATTTTTTGTTGATTCAAATGTTAAATATGGTCTTGAAAAGTTTGTTGGTTATTCTAAATTGAGTTATGAAAACTTATGTTTCATAACTGAGCTAAATAAATTCTTTGAACCAAAAACTTATAAGAAAGCTTCCAGATTTCAGCACTGGGTGGAGGCAATGAATAAAGAGATTAAGGCCTTGTATGATAATGATACTTTTGAGATTGTGTTTTTACCTGAAGGTAGAAAAGCTATTGGTCCTAACTGGGCGTTTAAAATTAGGTACAAGTCTAGTGGTGAAATTCATAAATATAAGGCTAGACTTGTAGCTAAAGGTTTTAATCAAAAAGAAGGAATTAATTTTGAAGAGACTTTTTCTCCTGTTGTTAAGATTGTTACAGTTAGATGTGTTATTAATTTAGCTGTTCAGCAGTCTTGGCCTATATTTCAGCTTGATGTTAATAATGCATTTTTCTATGGTGGTTTGGAAGAAACTGTTTATATGACTTTGCCTGAAGGATTTTTCAATAAAAATGATAATAGAGTTTGCAGGCTTAAGAAATCACTGTATGGGTTAAAACAAGCACCCAGACAGTGGAATGCTAAGTTGACTTCTTCATTAATTGAAAATGGTTTTAAACAAAGTAAGAATGACTATTCCTTATTTATTAAAAGTGAATCAAGTAATTTTGTTGCTTTACTTGTATATGTTGATGATATTATCATCACAGGTAATAATGTTGAAGTTATTGAAAGCTTCAAAGAGTTTTTGAAAACTAAGTTTCAAATAAAAGATTTGGGAAAACTTAATTATTTTTTTTGGAATTGAGGTTTTAGAAACCAAAAATGGCCTTTGTATTTCACAAAGGAAGTATTGTCTTGATCTTTTATCTGAGTTTGGTTTACTTGCTTATAAACCATCTTTTACTCCTCTTGAAAGTAATCTTACCATTACTAATGAGCCTACTGATACAGATCCTGTTTTGCATAATATTACTGAATATCAAAAATTAATTGGAAAATTGATTTATCTTACTCATACCAGACCTGACATTTCTTACTCTGTTCATTGCTTAAGTCAGTTTATGCATAAACCTTTAAAATCTCATTTAAAACTTGCTTTAAAATTATTAAGGTACTTAAAGGGTGCACCTGGTTTGGGTATTCATATTCAGAATTCTGCAAATACTTCTCTTGAAGCATTTGTAGATGCTGATTGGGTCAAATGTATTATCACTAGAAAATCTGTTACTGGTTTTTGCTTATTTCTTAATGGCTCATTAGTTTCTTGGAAGAGTAAAAACAAAATACCCTCTCTAAGTCATCTGCAGAAGCTGAATACAGAGCTTTAGCTTCTGTTACATCATAGATTGTTTGGGTTCTTAAGATTCTTAAGGACTTAAACTGGGAGCATTTCATGCCTGTCAAAACTTTTTGTGATAGTCAAGCTGCTATCAAAATAGCAGCTAGTCCAGTTTTTCATGAAAGAACTAAACACTTAGAGATTGATCTTCATTTTGTAAGAGAAAAAATTTTAACAGGTGTTATTGAAACAAAAAAGATTGGTTCAGCAGATCAAACTACTGACATTTTTACAAAAGGACTTGATAAATTACAACACAAAAAATTTATTTCAAAACAAGGTTTAATAAATGTGTTCCAGGTTTAGGTTAAGGGGGGATGTTAAAATTAACCTTTAACCTGGAACAAATAACTACAAGGACTTATTATGACATCTTTGTATTCTCAGGTTTGCTTGTTTATAGTTTGGACTCTGGTTTGATAGAAGTTGAAAGATGAAGGGCTAAAGGTGTAAAGATGGAACTATGTCGGTGTAGCTGGTATAAAAGGCAAAAAGACAAAGAGAAGCCTCATAACTTCATCTCTGCTTTCTCTCTCTTTGCTCTCAATCTTCACATAGTTAACCATAGTTTTGTATTAAGCTGTGTTTGGTCATCTTGATCATATCAGTTGTTGTTTAGTGATTGTTTGAATCTGATTGAGATTTAGATTCATTGTGTTTGTATAAACTGATTGAGATCAGTTTTGTTTGGTGATTGATTCTTTGTTTCTGAATTAATAAACTATTTTTCTATAAAACTTGTATTTCTTTACATACACCCATTATAAACTTTTGAATACGCATATGGCTCAACTCATACTGAATTATTAACCCTTTAGATGATAAACGACTCAAAGTCTTTGTGGTATCACTTCCTATCGCAAACGTGTAATTTCCGGTTGAACGGTTAAGAAGGACTTTGTAGAAAATGTATATGGGTTCAATTTGAACTCTTGATTAACATCACATTACTTAAACCAACACTTATTGGTGGATGCTAAGTCCTTTAGAATGCGCGGCGAGTTGTGACGCAAGACGCGAAAGAGAGTTGATGAAAATGAATAAATACAACATGACTTGATTCATACNAAGTAAGAATGACTATTCCTTATTTATTAAAAGTGAATCAAGTAATTTTGTTGCTTTACTTGTATATGTTGATGATATTATCATCACAGGTAATAATGTTGAAGTTATTGAAAGCTTCAAAGAGTTTTTGAAAACTAAGTTTCAAATAAAAGATTTGGGAAAACTTAATTATTTTTTTTGGAATTGAGGTTTTAGAAACCAAAAATGGCCTTTGTATTTCACAAAGGAAGTATTGTCTTGATCTTTTATCTGAGTTTGGTTTACTTGCTTATAAACCATCTTTTACTCCTCTTGAAAGTAATCTTACCATTACTAATGAGCCTACTGATACAGATCCTGTTTTGCATAATATTACTGAATATCAAAAATTAATTGGAAAATTGATTTATCTTACTCATACCAGACCTGACATTTCTTACTCTGTTCATTGCTTAAGTCAGTTTATGCATAAACCTTTAAAATCTCATTTAAAACTTGCTTTAAAATTATTAAGGTACTTAAAGGGTGCACCTGGTTTGGGTATTCATATTCAGAATTCTGCAAATACTTCTCTTGAAGCATTTGTAGATGCTGATTGGGTCAAATGTATTATCACTAGAAAATCTGTTACTGGTTTTTGCTTATTTCTTAATGGCTCATTAGTTTCTTGGAAGAGTAAAAACAAAATATCCTCTCTAAGTCATCTGCAGAAGCTGAATACAGAGCTTTAGCTTCTGTTACATCAGAGATTGTTTGGGTTCTTAAGATTCTTAAGGACTTAAACTGGGAGCATTTCATGCCTGTCAAAACTTTTTGTGATAGTCAAGCTGCTATCAAAATAGCAGCTAATCCAGTTTTTCATGAAAGAACTAAACACTTAGAGATTGATCTTCATTTTGTGAGAGAAAATTTTTTAACAGGTGTTATTGAAACAAAAAAGATTGGTTCAGCAGATCAAACTACTGACATTTTCACCAAAGGACTTGATAAATTACAACACAAAAAATTTATTTCAAAACAAGGTTTAATCAATGTGTTCCAGGTTTAGGTTAAGGGGGGATGTTAAAATTAACCTTTAACCTGGAACAAATAACTACAAGGACTTATTATGACATCTTTGTATTCTCAGGTTTGCTTGTTTATAGTTTGGACTCTGGTTTGATAGAAGTTGAAAGATGAAGGGCTAAAGGTGTAAAGATGGAACTATGTCGGTGTAGCTGGTATAAAAGGCAAAAAGACAAAGAGAAGCCTCATAACTTCATCTCTGCTTTCTCTCTCTTTGCTCTCAATCTTCACATAGTTAACCATAGTTTTGTATTAAGCTGTGTTTGGTCATCTTGATCATATCAGTTGTTGTTTAGTGATTGTTTGAATCTGATTGAGATTTAGATTCATTGTGTTTGTATAAAGTGATTGAGATCAGTTTTGTTTGGTGATTGATTCTTTGTTTCTGAATTAATAAACTATTTTTCTATAAAACTTGTATTTCTTTACATACACCCATTATAAACTTTTGAATACGCATATGGCTCAACTGATACTGAATTATTAACCCTTTAGATGATAAACGACTCAAAGTCTTTGTAGTATCACTTCCTATCGCAAACGTGTAATGTCCGGTTGAACGGTTAAGAAGGACTTTGTAGAAAATGTATATGGGTTCAATTTGAACTCTTGATTAACATCACAGTACTTAAACCAACACTTATTGGTGGATGCTAAGTCCTTTAGAATGCGCGGCGAGTTGTGACGCAAGACGCGAAAGAGAGTTGATGAAAATGAATAAATACAACATGACTTGATTCATAGTTGATGAAAATGAATAAATACAACATGACTTAGTTCATAGTTGATGAAAATGAATAAATACAACATGACAACTAAAATTGTTTGTCGTCATAAAATCCCGTTGCTATACACGAGAACTCGCCTAGTTTTATTAATAAACTAATAGTCAAAAGATAAAAGTTACCAACTCTAAGTCTATATTTATAGGGGAAAGTTATCTTCGTGGAAAAGATAACTAATTAAAGTAAAAAAATAAAAAAAATAAAATAAAAAATGTTTCCTAAATAACAAAATAATAAAAATCTGGATATGTTGCGAACCCTCCAAATGCGGCGCATCCAAGAATTACAAGTTCGGGGTGTTTGTTGCCCAAATGAGGCACTGAAGAGTGATCTTGCACATTTGGCTGTTTTCCGTCGTGAGCTTCTTCGTGTGCTCTTGTGGCTCTTGGTCACGTTCCTCATCCCGATCATTCCCCTCGAGTTCTTGCCATTGATTTCTTCATCTACTTCAAACATCTTCTAACGACGAATCTTATTTTTGGTGGCTTTGTGTTCACATTAACTCGAAAACTCTCTTCATTCTTTGTCACGTGACAACCGCATACCCATTGATCCAAGCATGAATTTAAATATCGGATACAAATGTCCCCTTATCACCAAACTTCAAGTTTTTAATAACNCTGATTGAGATCAGTTTTGTTTGGTGATTGATTCTTTGTTTCTGAATTAATAAACTATTTTTCTATAAAACTTGTATTTCTTTACATACACCCATTATAAACTTTTGAATACGCATATGGCTCAACTCATACTGAATTATTAACCCTTTAGATGATAAACGACTCAAAGTCTTTGTGGTATCACTTCCTATCGCAAACGTGTAATTTCCGGTTGAACGGTTAAGAAGGACTTTGTAGAAAATGTATATGGGTTCAATTTGAACTCTTGATTAACATCACATTACTTAAACCAACACTTATTGGTGGATGCTAAGTCCTTTAGAATGCGCGGCGAGTTGTGACGCAAGACGCGAAAGAGAGTTGATGAAAATGAATAAATACAACATGACTTGATTCATACTTGTTGAAAATGAATAAATACAACATGACAACTAAAATTGTTTGTCGTCATAAAATCTCATTGCTATACACGAGAACTCACCTAGTTTTATTAATAAACTAATAATCAAAAGATAAAAGTTACCAACTCTAAGTCTATATTTATAAGGGAAAGTTATCTTCGTGAAAAAGATAACTAATTAAAGTAAAAAAAAATAAATAAATAAAAAATGTTTCCTAAATAACAAAATAATAAAAATCTGGATATGTTGCGAACCCTCCAAATGCGGTGCATCCAAGAATTACAAGTTCGGGGTGTTTGTTGCCCAAATGAGGCACTGAAGAGTGATCTTGCACATTTGGCTGTTTTCTGTCGTGAGCTTCTTCGTGTGCTCTTGTGGCTCTTGGTCACGTTCCTCATCCCGATCATTCCCCTCGAGTTCTTGCCATTGATTTCTTCATCTACTTCAAACATCTTCTAACGACGAAGCTTATTTTTGGTGGCTTTGTGTTCACATTAACTCGAAAACTCTCTTCATTCTTTGTCACGTGACAACCGCATACCCATTGATCCAAGCATGAATTTAAACATCGGATACAAATGTCCCCTTATCACCAAACTTCAAGTTTTTAATTACAATAAAGACTTTGTCCACCATTAAAAACATCATTGGCTTCTTAACGTCAATGTTCATACGTAAACCCGGAATGACATCACAAACCTTCAGAACTTTGACGTTTTTGGAATCCATGATTTCATCATGATTTGTTTAAAACCCTAGAATCATTTATCTTCTTCGGTACTTCAGTCGAGGTTTCCAAACTAGTTGTATCGACTTCAACATCACATTAATTTTCAACTTTAACAATGATTTCAAGTTTAAACAATTTTTCTTCCATCTTAACCTCGGGCTTTGGCACTTCGGGTTTTGCTTCGGGCGAAACCATAACAATTCTCTTACCCTCCGATGAGAAAAGGTAAAGATTATTCATTAAATTTTCCCTACCGAATATGACAATCCTTCATCTTATCAAATTTACAAACTACTTCCTCGCAAAATTCTCCAATAGATACGGGATCCTACAAACCTCATGACCTTCAACCAAACAAGTCCCTATTAGAAAATAAAAGTAATTGTCCAGTTTTCTCAAATTCGTACTCCATAATTGTCAATTATTAAAGAACTAGCCTTTTTATTGATCAAAATTTTTGAGTTTGACATAATTGAGTTTGCGGACGTTAGTAGTTCGCAATACAAAATTTATCACCTGCCTCTTGTCATAACTCTCATAAAGCTTTGTGGTTTGCAATACTGATGTTGTTGAATACTTCAATTTGTCTTCTCCAAGCTCATCTAGACGTTGTCGTCATTCAGGCTCAAGCGTTTCTAGCTTTTACCATTTCTTTTAGTTTAATTGGTTTACTAGCATGCGTGTACATGATGTTGATTGTAAACATCGAATTTCAGTTTGTCCAAAGTTACATTTGCTTAACACGCACCTTTTATGATATATATTTGACATTTGCGTACTTTTTAGCGAGTAATATTTAGTACATTCTTTTTTTGACAGCGTTAAAAAAAACTAAGACTAAATGTAATAAAACCAAATGGTTGGGTCTCCTTGCCGATTCCCACGCGTACCCCCTACTGGGATCCCCCCTCCCCTCCCCTTCTTAATTTGCAATATTTGTGTCACTGGACTGAAACAATTGAAAGATTTGTGTGTGTGTTTTGTTTTAATTTAATTTTGTGAGGTATGTTTTTAGTTATAAGTGCAGTCCTCCTACTATGAGCATTTAACCTGTGTTTAATCTAAGAAAAAGAAAGTTGAGTTGGCACTAATATAACCTGTGTTTGGTATAGTCTTATTACTATTAGTATAAAAGAACTCAGGTCTTACACCAATCATTGTTCAAAATAATAGAACCTGATACATTTCAACCATTTACTACATCATTTATAGCTACAATAAAACATGGATGGTCGGTGAATTCAGTATTCTATTATTGCCCTTGGTCTTTCAATCGAACATTAATCAAAATCAGTAAACTTTGAAAAGTCATAAATCGTATTGGGGACATGATATAATTGTTTGGGAAAGTTCTTAAAAGGGTCCAGTTGCCTAATGACCACTCTTTACCTTTTTATTTTTTAAAAACTCAAAAGAGACCAGGGCGATTGCGTTATTGGGCGACTCAACTATTTTTTTAACAAATGTTTTTTGTTTTTTTGATAACTTGTATCTTTAAGGCAAATTGTATGGGGCAGCTTATACTTTTATTGTACTATAATATTAAAATAAGGAACGCTTGTCAAAATATGGTTGAGTTGTACATTTACTCAATCGGTCTGTTTTCTTTTAGACTTTTAAAAAATGGGAGAGTAAAAAGTGATGTGCCTTTAAGTGACAAGACCATTTTGAGATTTTTCTCATAATATTTTTGTTAGTAGAATATAAATGATAGATTATATACATACTAAAAGGAAAAAATTAGGATTATCTAACTCTTTATCACATACCCTTTTCTTGTTTACTAATTACCCCTTCCCTCTCTCCCTTATCTCTTCTCTACTACTACGTACTTACAAAATAGATCTGTGTATTATTAAAACTTCAAAATACTTAAAAAAAAAACAATAAAGTGATTGCCTAATATACCCTTTAATACTTCTTAAACTTTTATCTTAAATGTCAACTTTAAAATTGTCAACTAATAAAAACAATGTCAAAATAAAAAATAAAAACTTATAAAAACACAGTTTAACAATGACAGAGAATTAAAAATGAAAAATAAGAAATGAAACTTATAAAAACACGGTTTTACAAGTATGTGTTGCATGCTTCTTTCCAATTTACAAATACGCATATGGTTCCATTCTTTTTTATTATTAAAAAAGAAATTATAATAAATACTTTCAAAATAATCATCCTAATTCCGCTATATAAATACTATAACATTTTTCTCACTTTGATGGTAATTGATAGTTAAGTTGAGGAAATAAATAATAAAAAAAAAATGTTAATGCTAATGTTGAGGTTAGTATATTGTGATCTTTTATTTGTCGTTTGTTGTTTCCCTGCTTTAGTTCATGGTCGTTTATATAACATCTACTTGTGCATTGCTTTTGTTTGTTTATATACAACTTCAACCCGCTCACAAACACGCTTCCAATCCCAATTTGTTTTTCAATCCCAATTTGTTAAACTGGAAATGGGATGATGTTATTGTCATCTCAGATAATGATGAAGATGAAGACATGCCGACGCCAATTGTTGAGAATCAAGTTTTGATATTTGGACGGAAAATAATTTTACAGTCTAATTGATGAAAGTGAAAGTAATGAAGATTAATAGTCGAGCATATTGATATTTACGTTTCTTCTCAAAGTTCACGTTACACGAAATACTTAACTACAATATCGCAACTATTCGCTAAAAAATCATGTTACTATGCAATAGTACTGTCTACAAATATAAATGTTTAAGTGCAATTAATGCAATGTTTAAGGGTGTGTTTGGTTCGTAAGTGGGATTGGAATTGGATTCGGATTTGGGAAAGGTTTGAAAGATGTAGGAAATGAAAAAAAATGGGGCCCGTAGGTTTCAAGTGAAACCACCCAACTAAGGTAGGAATGAAATCTATCATTCCCTCATTCCCTCATTCCTAAATTGTGAGCCCCGCCTAGAAACCAAACATATGTTTTAATCTTTCTTTCATTCCATTCCCTCCAAATGTATAAACCAAACGCACCCTAAGTATTAGAAATATCAATTTTACCCTAATAAAGTACGTAGTAGTAATTAAGTTGCCTTTTAAAACCAAGCATCTTAAATGCCGCAATAAATAATCAAAGTAGAACAGGAAGACCATAAGTTTTTAAATGTTACTCCTATCAAACAAAGAAGACAGTTTTTTTTTGATAAATAAAAATGGATTTGCTAAATAATACCACAAAGTAATGCTTAATGCACATTGAGAATATGTTTTTTCATAATTAAAATAGTTATTTATTTAATGCATAATAAATAACAGGGTTCTAAATAGCGCGCTATGGCGGCGTCATAGCGTGAGGCGTGGCCTCCACGTTACGAAATAGGCCAAAGCGTCATCTTTAGGCGTAGCGTGTAACAAGGCGTGATAAAGCGCTATAGCGCAAGGCGTGGCGCCATTTTTTGAAGCTTTTAAGATTTTTTTTTAAAACTTTTTTAATGAGATTTATTGGACTTGAGCTTATTTACAAGCATTTAGTCGGGCTTAGTATATCCATAACTGAGTATTAAGCGTATTAGCTAACTAATATTGACAAATCTATAAATATTTTTTGCCGCTTTGAATCACGCCTTAAAAACGCTATGACGCAATGCCTCACGCTAAAGCTTGAGGCTTGGCTATGCCGCTACGCCGCGCTTCACGCTATTTATAACCTTGATAAATAAACACAAAAATAAACTTAAATATATATCAATTTTAATTTAACAAAGTTTAAGTTTCCTTTATATTAAGGGTTTTATTAAACAATGCTCACTGGTCAATGTTTAATATTACGTAGTAATATAAAAGCAAACTTTGGACTTTGTTAAATCAAAATTGGTATATATTTAAGTTAATTTTTATGTTCATTTGTTGTCCATTAAATGCATAATTACTTTATAGAGTAGGGATCCAGTAAGAAGAAAACTTAAAATGAGAAGGATGAGAAATAGCTATAACCACACATTTGAGATGCATCGAGTTGAATTAGATGCATCTCTATTCATTTAGATGCGCCCCAATTAGTTTCGAAAGTGATTTTGAAGTGAAAACGATGCAAAATAGTACTAGCAACAAATTTGACCCGCAGTGGACGAAAAATACATAGAATTCGTCTAACTTGATGAAATGCATCTAATATATGTATATGCATCTAATTTTTTGCTAGAAAATATATTATGGTGCATCTAAAAGAATAGAGATGCATCTAATTCAAGTCAATGCATCTCTAATGTGTGGCTATAGTTTTTTCTCATTCTTCTCATTTTAAGTTTTCTTGTCATTTGATCCTAAGTCTTACTTGAATATGAAAATAACAGATTGTTTAATGTCTTTTAAGCATTACCAATGGACAGTGTTTAGCAAATCATAAATAGAAGTACGTGGATTATACGATTGAGCCGAAAAAGTTTCGATACGCTTGCATCCTATTTTAAAATTTTATTTGTAACTGATGAGTCATCCAATTACTTTTTTCTTCTTATAACATATATTTTTTAAAATAACCCAAATGACATAAACCAAAGGTCGTAAAAATCGCGAATCAGTAGTCAGGCGGTCGATCTCCTTATAGCTTGTCATCGGTGTAGGTGGGATTAATCGGATTGGCATTTCCAACATGTTTTAGGTATTTTTGACGAGTTTTGGGTATTCCTAGCAAGATTTTTCTTAAAAATATATTGTAATAGATATAAACAACGACTATAAGTGTTTAAAACTAGTTTACGAGTTTTGGGTATTTACGGCACGATTTGCAAGTTTCCGGCATGTTTGACCACCGCTGACAGTTGTTGATCGCCGTTGACCATGATTGACTGAGTCGTTTGACTGATTTACACAAATTGAAAAAGTTGATGGCCTTGTAACGCCTAGGTGGTGATTAATATGCCTTATAGACAATTTTTTTTTTCAACACTGCATAAACCTTTTACTTATTTCAACAAAATTTACCTCAACTTTGTAAAATGATCCATAAGCAAAGCATTTATTTTAAGGAAAATCATTTAAAAATGTAGTAAATTTAAATTTATTTTTTAATTATGTGTAGTATTTTTTTACCTTAAATTTTTGAATTCCGACTTTTGTGTGTATTTACTCATATAAAATGGTCATTTTATCCTTATATTTTGTAACCACTCTATTGACAGCGAAGGGTAAATTGTAATTTTACATGAATAAAATACACACAAAAGTCGAAATCAAAAAGTTTATCATATATAATAGCAAGAAAAAGAATACGACACACAACTAAATAAATAGGTAAGTTTACTATATTTTAGGTGATTTTCCCTTTATATTTTAAAAGCGATGAGGCATGTCGAAAAAGCTTTACATAAAAATACACATAATATTTTTCATCTCTCTCATATGATTTCTTACATTATTCACGAGTTAAAAGCAAATGATAAATAAAAATAAAATAAGAAAAGTAAGAAAAAATTAGAACTGCACATCTTAGATGCATCTAGAAATAAGTGGACGTATCACCTATTAATTTCTTCATCCTTGCTAAAAATACTTTTCATCATTCTTATTTTAGTTGTCATTCCAATTTTTTTTTTCTTACGAGACCCTTTCCCATGATTTTCATAAGGGGTTGTAAACGAGTCGAATCGAGTCGAACTTTGGTAGAGTTCGACCCGACTTGAGAATATTATGTTCGGCTTGAGCTCGTTTTGATAGTTTGATGATCCTTCATGAGGGAAGCTCGAGCTCAAGAATGTTGGAATTAGGCTCTAGTTCGGTTCAAAAAGGTCAAAGTATTTATAATAGTGTGTTTTTTTTTAACCCAATTAAAATTGAAAAATATAAAATAAGATTTGAATTCGTCTCAGAAAGCTTGACACTTTCATAAATAAGTATATATAATTAGTGTAGTTACATATACGCTCTTAAAATATACTCCCTCCGTCCCATATTTATAATCCACATTTTCTTTTCGGGTTGTCCCAAAATAATTGTCCACTTTCCTTATTAAGTAAAAACTAGAGAATCTAGTGGAGGAATTGTTGAAACTAAGACATTGATAGATCTTTGAGCACTCGTGAATCGTTAGCAATGTTTATGTAATCACAAACTCACTAATAGAAAGTCTCCAATACTTGTATTCTAAAGCGGAAACAAACACAAGTAATAACGCAGAATACTAAGAACACTTTGATCCTCTATGGATCTTTTATCAAAACTAAAACTTGTTTTTTTTAAAAACTCGTACATAAAATATAATAAGATGTTCCTTTTATAGACAAGGAACCCCAACCCTAAACCGTTTCACAAGAAACGTATATTCTATAAACTATATAAGATATGCATTATCCTCTCCTAATAAAACTCATGCATATGCTAACTAAATTACAAAATACGCGGTTTATCTATATCCGCAGAAACACACTTCACAGAAACTATTCTTCCGCAGAAACACTTCTTCAGCAGAATCTAGTTCTTCAGCAGATTCCATCAGCATAATCCATCAGTAGAATTNCATAAGCTGAGACTTGATCAACCCAATCAACTGTTCAACATGTGTGAGATCATTTGACACTGGATTAGGAGGAACCTCCAATCTCCTTCTCAGCAATCTTTTCAGTAGTTTAGGTGACAAAGGATAATGCTGATCAGAAAACATACAAACTCTCATCCCACACTTGGTCTCAATAACATGCACATTAGGATAAGGATAAAATCTCCATGTATCAACCTTCCACTTATGAGAATTCTTCCAGATAGAATACCCTGTACCATTTGGAGACAGAGAATCAAACAGAACTTGAAGATCTCCCAATAAGTACAACCCTGCTCCTTGTGGTTTATGAGATGCATAATAATGTGAAACAAAGGCATAAAGAGTATTCAGATCCTGCCTATCCACCAAATGAAGTATATCTTTCAAGAAAGTAAACTCCATAAAAGATGTGTCAAGCCTATAAATAGTGTTGATCTGTTCATTAGTCACCTTCCAATCTGTCAACACACTATAAGAATCCTCTAGAAAGGTTGTAGAAGACCCCATCTTGATAAATGTAGCATTATCAGCATCAATATCTACATGCTTAGAAGATCTAGGCTTCTGAGAGGTTGACTTCCTAGATAATCTCACAGATCTTCTAATAGCAATATGTCTCTTATGGGACATCCTTTTCTTCCTCCTACCAGGCACATATATCCCTATAGAAAAGGAAGAATCTACCTTTTCAGATGCACCAGAGACATCTTCAGTAGGAATAGAAGATGTAGAACCAGAAGGAATAGAAGCAAAGACACCTTGATGATACAACTTGTCCATCTCTTGCCTAGCTCTTTTAGCCTTAGCAGCTTCTTGTTCAGCTTGCTTAGCCAGAACTGCACGATAGTTGGAAAGAAATGATCTTCCTTGATCAGCAGATACAGAAGAAGGAATCTCAGTTGTACTCTTCTTTTCCTTTAGATCATGATCAGCAGCTATATTTGAAGTGTCATAAGAAACAGCTATGAGAGAAGCTTTAGAAGAAACATGAAGAACTGATGGTTGACTAGCAGATGCTTCCTCAGTAGAAATGGAAGGCACACCCTGTGCATCAGCAGATGGTAGACTTGCAGTAGATTGCACAACATCAACAGTTGTATCAACTTCTTCAAGAATCTTTAGTCTTTTGGCAGTAGGAGCAACTAGAGCATCAACAATCCTCTTCACTTGAGAAGCTGGTTTAATTTGCTTCATAATCAAATTATACAACCTTATCAGCTCAGAATCAGGCAAATTCCAGACTTTCTTCTTTGACAAACCAGAAGTATAAAGAGCTACACTCTGATTGTAAACCACATTCCTCATATAAGACCTCTTCTGTGCTTCACTAGGTGCTCTGTCTCTTTTTGCTTTAGCCTTCTGAGCTGCAATAGCTTTTCTATTGTCAGCTGCATCCTTTTTCTTTTGTTTTCCAAGGGCCACCATTTGTGCAGCAAAATTGTCTCTATCAAAAGCAGCTCCCAGAATACTTTGAGCTAGAGTAGGATTGGAAGCAGCTTGCATAGTGTAAGAATCCCACTGCTCATCAGTAAAATGAATTGATTGGGCATCCAATTCTTTTTGTCTTTCAGGAGGCAAATTTGAAGTAAACTGAGCTGTAAGCTTTTCTAATAATGCCTTACTCTTCATTTGATCTACATACTCTTGCAGCATCCTTGCCTGCTCAGCTCTTTCCTTGTCAGTCACACAATATTGACCAAGATCTTCCTCAACAAAAATATCTTTTCCCTTGTCAGAAANTGAGCTAGAGTAGGATTGGAAGCAGCTTGCATAGTGTAAGAATCCCACTGCTCATCAGTAAAATGAATTGATTGGGCATCCAATTCTTTTTGTCTTTCAGGAGGCAAATTTGAAGTAAACTGAGCTGTAAGCTTTTCTAATAATGCCTTACTCTTCATTTGATCTACATACTCTTGCAGCATCCTTGCCTGCTCAGCTCTTTCCTTGTCAGTCACACAATATTGACCAAGATCTTCCTCAACAAAAATATCTTTTCCCTTGTCAGAAAGATCCACATCAGGAACACTTGGAGATATCTCATCAGTAGAATCATCATGAGAGATATCCACAATTGGAACATCAGCAGATGCATCAGGAGAAACATGTTGAGAAGAATCTTCAACTTAAGCAGATGAACCAGCAATGTGAGAGTCGAATACAACATTTCTCCCAGCAACAAATACTACTAAAGGATCTTCTGAAGATTGTGCTGGCACTGAAGCTTCTTGGCTTATTTTAGAGGTAATATTCACCATTGATACCTCATTGTCAACTTGATTATCAACAACAGCACTGTGTACTCCAAGAGACTCCATGGATGCCTTGTTCAAATACTGTCTCCTCCTTTTTCTTTGAAACTGAATAGTATCCTTTTGCTTTGAAGATTCAACATCTTGAGGAGAAGGAACACCAGCCATTTGAGCCACATCAGCCAACAATCCAAGAGAATCCACTTGTCTTTCCTCTTGTGCTTCATCAGAAGAAACCACAAAGTTTCTGTTCCTTTTATGTCCAAGTTTTGCTTCTAACTCCTGAACCTTATTTTTCAAAGCTTTAATTTCAGCACCAAGAGAAGATTTGGTATCTGCAAGCTCCTTTCTCAACTCTGCAACTTCTTTATTATTCATGTTAAGCAATTCATAGACAGTTGTGAGAGTAATAGGCTCCTCAGCTCCACCAGCAGATTGCTCAGTGGTATTGGGAGCATCATTGGGCCTTTCAGGAGAAATAGGCTCAAACATAGGAATACTTTCATTAATAGGCTCTCTTTCAGGACTAGGTAAGGGAAGTCTAGTAATCTCAGGTTCAAAAGGTAAAGGTACTTGTGTACCAAGAGACTGAAGGGTCTCTTCAACCTCAAGAACTTGCTCATCATGAGTAATAGAGATAGGTGGTGTGTGAAGCCTGGGTGAACTAGGTGATGGTGGAGGCTGGTCAGGAGAAGCATTAGATGCTTCAGCAGTAATGGAAGGACCCTCATCAGTGGCAACTGATGGATTACCATCACCAGCAACAATGGGAGATGATGGATTTCCATCATCAGCAGGATGTGGAGAGGGTGGAGCATCAGCAACATTACCCTCACCAGCATCATTATTGCCTTGTGGCAACATAGCTGGCAATAGAGGGTGAAATGCTCCTTCATAATTAGTTCTCATAGAAGCAAAAACTTTCTTTGTGAGTGCTCCCATGGGACAAAAGGTTCTCTCTTGGGTTGTTATGCCTAATATAATCTGTAAAAATCTAGGATACATTAGAAACTTATGCTTTTTCCTTTGAATATTTTCAAGCATATTATCAAAGATAAACTTAGAAAAATTATAAGTTAGACCCTTTGAAAGACATACTATACCACAACCCAATTGGGTAGAAAACTGATCCCATCCACCTGACTTGTTGCTGATATACTGAAGCAATGTGTGCACCAAAAATCTCCACATAGGACAAAACTGATTCTTGTGCCACATGTCTGTTGCAGTACTTTGGTAGCCAACATCTCTTAAGCCAGCAAGTATTTCTTCAGTGTTGGTATGATAGACACCACCTTCATCATTCAAACGTAGCTGTGTCCTAATCAATGATTCAGTCACCACATACTCTGCTCCATCAATCGTTGCTACAATCTCTGTGTCAGACCTCTTAGTAGCAGTTGCCCAAAATTGTTTCACCAACGATTCATAGATCACATTTGGAGAATGTGTTAGAGCATAATTAATGTTGGAACTCTGCAAAAACTCTACCATTGGATCATATTGCTCATGGCCTTTTGTCTTAGTCAGAAAAGCAACCTTGTTATGATCTTTCTTGAATTGAAGAGATGCCATGTGAAGATTTTGTGATGAGCGGTTATGGATTAATCAAGTGGGGAATGGGTTTAAATTGGTTGATGAGGGAATGAGTTATTTTGGGCAAAGTGATTCGAATTAGGTTATAAAAGGAAGTTACCCAATCATGGCCAAGAATATCGGAACAAGTTGTTGACCATGTCTGACGTGTAAAAGAACTTCAAAAACTTTCAAAATCAACTCTTTCAGCAGAAATGATGGTCAATCTGCTGATCAATAGTCAATCAGCATAAACAATGCAAGTGTAAAAATATCGTAAGTAAATATCTTGAGTTTTACTGTGCCACCGAACTCGCATTAATTACCATCAATCCTTGACTTTGCCTATAAAATATCCCCAAATCACTCGATATAGTTATCAATTATCCCCAATTATCAACAAACCCTAATTTCTCAATAACCTCACAATTGCCATCCCAAAAATTCTCCAAAAAAGAACCCTATTGAGATATCTTCCGATTCATCATCATCTTCTGAGAGCAATGGGTGGGGTAATTATTATCCACCCGGATGCCCTGAGAAACCATGGCAAACCAAAGAAGAGGCTCGCAAAAAGAGGCTTGACCTCAATGCTCCTTTACATCCAACCTCCTCTTCTTCATCATCATCATCCAGTGATGGCTGGAACACTTACTTTCCACCCATTTCTCGACCAAGGACACATCAAGAAACCACAAACCAAGAAAGTAAGAAGAAGCAGAGTATGGGGGAAACAAGTCAAGCCCCCAATTCTGCTGAGTCTGATTCTTCTGAAGACTCACATCCCTTGCTTCCTTACCCAGCATCAGATAGAGAATTAGTCTCTCCTTTTCTATTTACCTCAGATGAGGAATCTTCCAAGGATGAATATGAAGATCCCTCCTTTCTTCCTCCTTCCACACCTGAGAGACCATAAGCAAGGTCTAGGAAGTCTAACCCTCCACTTCCAAAATCACGAGAGGTGGTGATTGGTCTTCCTGCTCAAGAAGGAAAAGAAGAAGACAAAGGGAAGAGGAAGATGGAGTAGTTGAAGATGTGATGTTGCCAGAGACCAAACACATAGGTTCTTGAGCATCTTCATCATCGTTTTCATCAATCCATCCTTCCATTTTCATCTTCATCGTACTGGACATGCATATCCACCAGGCTTTTGCAATATGAATGATAGGATTTTAGGATTTGTGTAGTTGAATATGTATATGAATGGTCTTAAATTTCTTTTGAAGTTGTTTGTAAGCTGTAACTTGTTTCTTGAATGAATGAAAAACTTGAATTTATCTTTCATTGCACTTCTTGTCTTTCTCTTCAGTAGAAATAATGAACATCACATATATTCCACTTCAGTAGAAACAATGTGAATCAGTTGTATTTACTTCAGTAGGAACAATGAAAATCACTTTTATCCTTATTCAGTAGAAACAATGACTCCATCAGAAGAAACAAACTTTAGCTTACAAGACCTTGTTCCAAACAATCAAAACCAGCAACTTCACACACCTGTATACTGTAAAACAGACACATAGTAGCAAACCAAACAAACAAACTAATATGCTAAGAAACACATTAGATGGTTAGTGTTAGTAACCTAAAATATACAATATCTACAATAATAATCAATCTACAAAGTTTACAACTACAATCCTCCCCTGAGGCATATGCCTCCCCTGAGGCTTATGCCTCCCCTCAAACTTTGCATTCAAGGGTTAACCATCCCAATGTGGACAACTAAATGTTGAAACCTAGGTCCATCAAAAGCTTTAGTCAATAAATCTGCAACATTATTATCTGTGTGAATCTTAACCACTTTTATCAAACGTTTTTCATATGCATCTCTTATAAAGTGGTGCCTAATCTCAATATGCTTTGTTCTATTGTGAAAAACTGGATTTTTAACAATGCATATGGTACTTTGATTATCAATAAAGATTGTGGTGTTCATGAAATTAAACCCATAATCCAGCAACTGATTATGTATCCAAAGTACCTGCCCACAACAATTGGCAGCAGCAACATATTCTGCTTCAGTAGATGAGGTAACAACTATTGTTTGTTTCTTGCATTGCCAAGAAATCAATCTTCTTCCAAGAAATTGGCAACCTCCAGTTGTGGACCTTCTATCCAAATTTGCACCAGCATAGTCACTATCACTATATGCTTCCAACTTGAAAGGGGACTCTTTTGGGTACCAAAGACCTAGGTTAGGTTGGCCTTTGAGGTACTTGAAGATCTTCTTGATTGCATTCAAGTGAGAAGTAAGTGGTGTAACTTGATGCCTTGAACAAGCACTCACAGCAAATGTAATGTCAGGCCTTAAAGTTGTTAAATACATCAATGAACCAATCATGGATCTGTATAAGTGAACATTCACAGCAGGATCTGGTTCAATGTTGTTCTTTGGTTTAGGAGCTTTGATAGGTGTAGT
>LBNU01000351.1:0-26776 GCA_014162995.1 Artemisia annua
ACGGAAATCCTGCCAGGGTTAACATCAAACAGCCCTGACAGCAGGTCACTTCGGTAATTCCTTGTGGATTACGCTTAGTGTTTACGATGGCATCAAACGGTCTATAGTCGTGGGGTGATCTCCAGCGACTCACCTAATCGTGGGTGTACTTAGTTGTGCCCGTGTAAGCTCCTTACGGGGTATCCGATTAGGAGCGGCCTTGGCGCGAATTAGAAGGAGTCTTCACAATATGCTGTTGACGAATTCTAATTCAAACCTGTAAGTACCGGTTGTTTTATTGCTAACTGTCTTATTTCAGGAACAAATGCTGTCTTGAACACCAACTTCCACGTGCTCATACATACATCAGAATGCCGATGAAAGCTCAAAGCCTTATCACATTTCAACAAGAAAGATTCTACCTCAAAATCATGAATCTTCAACACTAAAGACATAAGAGCTAAGAATGCATAACAACAACACCGTTAAAGATGTATGAGCATGTTGGAACGGAGCGAATCCCTTGGAAAGACGAAAAGTGACGAATGGCGGATTACTACTTCATCTATCGTTTTCACATCAACAAAGAAAAAGATCAAAGAACGATGATATATGTCTACAACTATCATTTTGGAAGACGTCTAAAGCTATCAAAGTTAACATTCACAGTTTGAAGAACAAAAGACGTCTCAAAGCAACCTCGATGACCGTGACAAATTTCTATCCATTAACAAATCTTCATGACCGATCCTTAGGGGGAGATTGTTAGGATCATAGTTTTCAACTATTCAGTCAAGTCTCGGTCATTTCAATAAATGTAATAGGTTGCTAGTTTTATCACTTTNCGCATTGTAAATACACCACAGTCTACAAAGTTGTTGGTTGTCCTGCATCCCAATTGTATCACTTCTTTTCCCGCATGAGTCATTCTGTCATAATTCGGATTGTTCTTGTGCAATAGATAATCCTCAAACAAAGATATCTGATATACAAAAAAGAAAAAGAAAAGTTACAGATAGTACAAATAAGTTGCCTGCTACGCATTTCACATCAGTACACATTTTGTTGGCATACATGAAACTAACAATTAGCTAATTTTAAAACCCAGTCATATACAACTATATACAACTAGTACACAAATATGTTTGGTATACATGAAACTAACAATTAGCTAATACACAAATTATCTTATTTCAAAACCCAACCATATACAACTAATACACATGCCCACTTAATTCCTTAATTTGTTGGCATACATGAAACTAACAATTAGCTAATTTTAAAACCCAGCCATATACAACTAGTACACCTTTTTTATTTCAAAACCCAGCCATATACAACTAATACATATACAACTAGTACACATTTTTTATATCGGCCGGCATAAATTACCTCATTTTAAACGATACCACACAGACAATAAGTTTCATACTACGCAAAATATTACTGCTCCTTAGTATACTAACAAACCATAAATGCTCCGGCCTAATAAACTACCAAACATATATGCACCGCACCTAATAAACTACTACTCTTTAGTATACTAACAAATAAGCTGATTAAATATAATATACCAGTAGGAGGATAAACCAATCGAATCTTTCAGCATCAGTTGTATTTGGCAGAAGAAGATTATCCTAAATTTGGACAACACCATCTTTTATGTTCATGCATACTACAAAGAAATGATGCCCTTTAATAACTGGGAAGAAAACCTGCCAAACATTTAAACAACAAACTCTAAATATCTTCATTTTTTTTAAAATCATGTTTGTTATAGTATTCGAAGTTTGATACATACCAATTGAACATAATCAAGGGTATCATACTCGCTTCTATTCAATACGTAATCCATGTTTTCCACAAACTTTTGCAATGCCCTATGGTAGTCCCAGTTTACCATGTCACTAGTCTGCATTCACATGAAATTGTGCTTGTAAGATGCACTCCTAAAATTTATCAGTCAAAATTATTAAACTGATACGTGTCCGGAATTTGTCTATAACTTACCAGCATAGATGTGTGGCAATAAAGCCTCATCACCGTCGTCTTGCTTCTCTGCTTCTCTGCATGTTTAAGTACATGCGTGAACAGGTCAATCGCTCCACTGGCTACATCTATGCCCGGAAACAGACTTTCCAACACGACCCGTTCTCCATCAACAAATGGTGTCTTGAACACAACATCACTGTAATAAAGAGTTTAGTTAAACACTAAATAGTATACATATATTTACTTATTATTTACTGTTTCATCATACATTGTAACTTACGTTTCTTGTAATCTACCACTAAAGAAGCATTGAGCCACTTTTTTTTCGTGTGTATCGAGGCCATATACCACTGACACTTCCCTGGTCATATAAGGTGACCTTAGCACTTCAGGTAAGAGTCTTTTACGTTGCGCCCTAGCACGCTCAACCTTTGGTACCAACACATTTAAAGGCATAGGATTGGGATACACAGGTACGATCTCCTTGCTTTTACTTCCCATGCTCTCTCTACCGAACCTTGATAACCTGTTTGATGTATTGCTTTCATGAGCACCCACTAAAATGGGGTGATCAGGCGTCGTAAAACCACCAACATCGGCTGGATCCTGTGATACATAATCTCTTAGGCTCTCTAGCAACACCTGGTCTGCTTCCAGGTCATCTACAACCACTTTCCCCTGCGTTGCTGGTGGCTGCGTAACATTCAAATCAAACCCTTCATCATCTTCAAAATTAAGCCGCGTGGGAATCTGTTGATGGTTTCTCGACCATTCTCTGCACAATTCATCTGACATGGCAATTGCAACCTGTGTGAACGGGAATACACACTCATCTGCTGCGCCACTACCCTTTTTATTCACACCCTTTTCTGGTGTAAAACATTGCTCATATGCTTCCTCATCTTCATTAACATCTGGTTCATCAGAGAATTTACGCGGGACAAACAACTGATCCCTAAGTTCCTTCAACTCCAAAAATCCATGATCGTCTGGGTTATCCTCAATTCCTTTATCTATCACTTTGTCTCCCATTTCAATCAGTTCTCCAGCCCTTTTAAGAAATGCTGCCGCCTTTTTTTTCATCGCCTATCATCACAAACACATTATGTATTAATAAGCTCTTTTTGTAACAACAAAAATTTATGGGACAAAAAATATAACATAGTCTTCATTCAAATGTACCTCCGCATCTTCTGGTACACCATCACTAGCATCGTCTTCAAACAAATCATCCTCCCAACCTATATCTTCTTCCATTTCTGCGTAATCAAACAATGTTACAAGCCTAGTATATTAAATATTAGTCTAATTAAATAAGTAGACTACATATTTACCCTCATCATATACTTCTTCAAATACATCTCTATCATCACCGGCTGCATCACCAACATATACCTTTTGGAACATATCGGCTTCTAGTTTATGCAACATATCCGAAGACCAGTGTTTGATAGTTGTATCTAAAGTGGCATACACAACCTGTGATTTCAAAATAATTCTTAATTGTCAAAGTACAATCTTTTATTATTTACCACACAAAAAATACACGCTAAATACATAACAAGTACATACCAGTATTAATATTACAGGACCATTGAAATGTTGGTTCCGATTCCATGCTCTTTTAGTTCGGACCAAACACTCTATAATATAACTGCACCAGTCCAGCTTCGGTATATCGTCTTCGTTGTTGATACACGGTAGGAAACGTAGGTTGACGGTATTGCTCAAATTCAGCTCCCCAATTGTTGAAAAAAACAAAACCAAGAAATTCAGCTTAAACATCCAGCCACCTCGTTTATTTTTCACGATTGCATCCACCACATGACTATTAAAAAACTTTTTAACATCCTTCCTAAATTGTCCCTTCCACTGCTTTATTAGCGGGTTTCTATAATCTGCATTATCACTGGCCTCTATGTGTATGTCCCCCATTGGTACACCTAACATATTTTTTACTAGGTCTGGTGTAATGCTTATTCTCCTACCATTTACATCTAATATGCGTGTTTCTTCATCAAACCTGTCTAACAGCCAGTAACCTAGTCGGGTCGGTATATCATTTATCTTAAACTCAAGGAAATCACCAAAACCCATACTTATCACATCCTTCTTTTGATTATCTGATAGTTTTGTTATCACACGAAATAAATTTCCAGGCGGATTTCTTAAACGTACTCTACTCACAATTCTACCAACATTAGGACCCGCTCTATTGTTTCCTTTTTTATTTTCTGATCCTACTTTACGCTTCTATCCAAACCGTTTTGTAGTAAATGCTTTTTTCGTACTTACAGTCACTTTAGGTATCTTTGTTTTATGCTGAGAAACAAAATCATCGTCCGATGCTTGTCCATCTACAGTTGCAGCAGCCTTATCTCCTGACACGCCAAATAAAATCAGACAATTACATCAATTTATTTACAAACATACACACTTATAATTGGCTGCATTGAATAAAACTTTAATACAAAATACGATTACCTTTAACATTTCCAATTCCACCATTATCAACGATTTTTTTCCCTTTTCCTGATTCTGGTTCCATTTTACGTTTACCCGTTGCACGTTTGCCTGTTGACACAAATAAGTTTCCATAAATTATACCATTCAGATCATAAATAAAAACACGACACACATAAATATTATCTCTTATATATAAATTACCTTTATCGCCTCCCGCTCTTTCATGCTCCATTTTTTTCGTACACTTGTCCCTTTTCACCTCCTTTTTTTTATGTGCCTTGTCATTCTTCAAACTAGCAACTTGTTCAGTCTTTTTTATCAGTTCAAGTTACGTTATCCATATTCTCCCCTTATACACATCATGGCACATATGAGTAGGCCGATACACTTAAACACTCGTATTTAAAAGCAGTCACACATAAATTTACTAAAATTCACCCCTTTACACATAATTCCTTCCCATTTGATGTTCTTCTAGGTCCCATCTTTTTCAGTATTCTTATCGGGATTCACATCCATTCTTCATTGGCCTACCGGATTCTCTCATACCATTTATCCACATTTCTCCATTCAACATGCACACCAATTATCTGTTTGGCCACTACAATAAAAAACACATTCGGTTATCCACTAATACACATTCGTTTTTTACTTAAACTCTTTTAGCGTAGTGCCGATATCAAGTTAATACACATGAGAAGATACCAACTTAAAACACATTCCAAACTAACTACATATCTTATATACACAAATTCTGCTGTCTGAAGAAACACACATTCCAAACTACACACATGCCACAACTACAGCATGTATCATCACACACCACCACCAGATTCTTTTGTCATCTAATTGTTACCACATAATTGACACGCCACCAAGCTAATAGCACATGCTCATCTAGGTGGGCTAACACACACAACAACCTTCAATTATATCCACTAATACACAATAGTTGTGTCAAATGGCTCTTTTTATGAATGAACTGGCCTAAATCACAAGTGAACACACTCAAAGCTGCTATCACCGCTAATACAACACCTTATCATACTAACTAATACACCATTATAAATCTAGTACTTTATACACACAAGCAACTATAATTGTTTACTGCGCACCTAAGTAACTAACACACAGCTAGTATTATAACAACACATCGTAACGCATAAGACAACTGACACAGCCACATGTCAGCTAATACACGTGTTGCTGTTCACAACTAATACAATGTTCACACGCTGCTTAACTTATCTCACAAACTTAAGAAGCTAGATACACATGATTATTCTACAACTAAATACAGCATCGCTTAATCTCACAAAAATTCAAGCAGCTAATACTGCATGTTGTAGTTCACATACTACTACCACAGCTTATCTCACATAAAAACTTAGAGTAGACGAAAACACTATGTTAAATAGCACCAAAACAAGTACACAAACACAGTTACACTAAGCCTGTTTCACAAACTTAAGTGCGCAATAAATCAACCCCAAATCTAATTTCAAAAACCAGCTCATATACAATAATACTTACATGGCCCACTTAATTACCTTTACTGTTGTGGCATACAGAACTAACAATTTTCAAAAACCAGCCATATTACTCACTCACCATATCATCCAACCAAAAATGCTAAGCTGGCACCACTCACCGATGTCAAACATACCAAGTTGCTAATACAATAACAAGTGACCATACACATAAATGGATAACTAAATACAATACGTCATGTTTTGAGAAGTGAATATACAATACCTTGGTTCGTTTCCTCACTATCTCCCATATCAAGGAGTTAGCATCGATTAGTTTCATATCCCATTACCTCTGGTTTGGTCGTCTCATATTGACAACCTTCCAACTTCGTCACTGAACGCGAAAAACGAAACAACGTATTCGACGCAAATTAATAAACACCAATTCCTTTATCGAACCGAATAAAAAGAAATCAAAGACAGAGGTAATGTATCATGTACCAAACATGATTTGTCTTCAAAATTCATCATCACACCGTTTGCTACCTGTATTTAAGATAAAATGAAAATAATAATGGATTTTGATTGATTGATCGATTTGGGGGATTGTGATGTAATTGTGAATAGCATGATATCCGGTTATATATTGGGGCCTAGCGTTTATCTTTGCTAACTAATTATTTTTGTGTAACCGAGAGGTTAATGATTTAAAACCACAAAATAGTATGATCTGTCTAAACGAAATTGTACACAAATGCCATTATTCTTCCACTTATTATACTAATTGGGTACACTAGTTATAGTTAATTTCTAATCTCACTCTATCAAGTTTGATCCGACGGTCACATTGTGTAACACTATTTTTCTATCTTAAGGCATGTACACACATGAATAACGCCCCCCATTATTTTATAACTAAAGTTATTTATAATATATAGTATATTATATATATATATTATATTATATATATATATATATATAAAATATATATATATATATGTTATCTAGGTTGTGTGTTGAAGACTTTTCCCTCTATCGTTTGAGTTACGAGACCTATTATCACTACCGAGCAAACCAGGTGAGTTCATAGTCCACTCTTAACTTTTTAAACCCTTTTTGTGGGGAGATACATGCTTTAAACCGAACACAAGCTTTTTAGTATGCTATGCCTGTTGTTATTATTGCTTAAGTAGTTATTGCCAAAAGTCCCTCGATCATGAACTTTAATCACTTGCGAGTGAACGTGAATAATAGTGAATAGATCTATTCGGGACTGACAATCCCCGTTTGAGTCTGCTAGGATGAGCCACTCAAGCGCACTTTATTTAAACAACTCATAGGTTACTGGCAAATACCTATCCTGGGGGCACTATATACTTTACATCATACTTGATGCCTGTCAATCGTTGCTTGTCATGAGCTTAATGCAATACTTAACCTGATTATTAACTGAATAATCAACTTGTTTTTAACTTGTTAATTGTGAATCGATGCAATTAACGCTTATACCTTGTGTTCAACTTTTAAAACTTAAACCTATGAACTTCATTCAACTTTTAGTTGACTTTTAGCATGTATCTCAGGAAACTAGGCTGGACTCAAGACATGGAGTAGGGCATAAAACCTGGCATGGGTGTAAAATAAGTGTTTTATCATTCGCTTTTAAATAAAACAAACACGTCATGTGTTGACAAACAATGAAACCTCTGGTATTTTCGAATACTTGATCTTTTGAATGATAAACGTATCTTTTTCAGAACATCTCATTGAGTCGTTTTCTATGATTATGACTAAGATCCACTACGTAATACCCTATAAAGTCTTCCGCTGTTATCGTTAAATTTTGGGGGGTGTTGCAGGTATGGTGTCGTTTCTTTCACAATACTTTATGCAGGCAGCCGGGTTTTGGTATGATAACTTATCGCCAGGAAGTATAAATAGTTTCTAGGAGTTGAGGGACAAATTTCGAGCTAACTTCTTGCAACAAAGGAGATTCCAAAAGACTCAATCTGAAATACCCGAGATTCGACAATGCTCAGATGAGTCGGTGAGGGATTACTTGAGTAGATTTGGATAAGAAACATTGCATATGAAGGATCGCTCAGATAGATTAATGACGGGGTCATTCATCAGCGGATTACGCCTGGTTAGGCTCTTTAAAGACCTTATTGCTCGACCACCCGTGTCGATGGAAGATTTGTTCACACAAGCACATAGGTTGTGTTTGGCAGGGGCTTTTAGGGGCTTATAAGGGGCTTAAACTTTTAAAATAAGTCGGCTTATAAAATAAGCCTCGTTTGTCACACAGGCTTATGAAGGATTTTATAATTAAGCCTCTGTAAGCCCAAGCGCATTGAAAGAGCCTTATGAGGGCTTATGGGGGCTTATAACCAATCAAATTACTTAAATACCCTTTAAAATATAATAAAATATTACGCTAAAATAGAAAATATACCCGAAATTAATTTGATAGCAAGGCTTGGATCAAGTGGTTAACATCCTTGCCTCTTGAGACAGAGGTTAAGGGTTCGATCCTTACTCCTTGCAAGGCTGGAGAACCTTTTCTACCTTTGGTAGAACCAGAAGCAGCCTCTTTACTTTAAGTAGGGGTAGGGTTGTCTACATCTCAACCTCCTCCATAAATCGTGGAAGATGGTATTGGGAGTTAATTTACTATTTTAATTTGATGTATTTTTATGCGATATTACATTTATAAGCTTTAGCTCAAACTAATTCGCCAAAAAACTTTATAAAAATATAAGCTCCAGCCCTAACCCCAGCTCCAGCCAGTTTCGCCAAACATACCCATAATTCCATACGAGCCGATGAAGCAACAATAGACATGGCATAAGCCACAAGGATCCTTCGAGGAGACATCAAGAAACACCAGACCTAACAACCGTTCCAAGAACCACAAACCCTCTTTCACACCCCTAATCAAATCACTGGCAGAAATATAAGCTACATCGGAAAGAAAAGCATTTATCATACCCCATCACAAATGTTCACACCCGGTCACCGTAGAGATCGCAAAAAATATTGTGACTTTCATAACGATCATCGACACGACATAAATGATTCTGTAGATTTACAGAAATAAATTGAGGCGTGTGGTAAAAGTGGTCGACTAGGAGCACAAGGAAGAAATGAAATATTAATGACTAACGTGCAACGAATGTTAGAATTAATATAGCATGACTATCATATATATATATATATATATATATATATATATATATATATATATATATATATATATATATATATATATATATATATATATATATATATANTATATATCTTCAAATATCAAGTAAACACATATGCGGAAGCGTAGGATCAAGTATAACATATAAAAGATTAACATAAACATAAACAAGAACGTACCTTTGGATTCTAGCTAAACAAGAATCAAACTTTAATTAACTTCAACAAGTTATGAACCCTAATTAGGGTTTATATGGATCAATGATTAACCCCTTACCGTTTTGTTAATTGATCCCTTAATAATAACTATAGTGAGTTATTACCTCGTTCTTGTACACACGAATTAAACCATATCAAGTTTATGCTAGTAAAAACACAATTATGATTTTATGACAATCAATAAATCAATCCAAGAATCCTAGGGTTTTGATCGATTGGTTTAAGACAAAGAAAAGAGAAGAAAAACACTTAGGGTTTATGTGTGTGCAAGATCTAGCCAAAACAATGAACCCTTGATGTGTTTATATAGTTTTGTAATCTTAGAGGACAAGCTAGGGCAAGGGATACCCTTGGGTTGGGTTTGGCCGGCCATACACCTCCAATAGGGTATTCTGGAACCTTCTTGTCATCTAATTTACAAACTAGTCATTTTCTTTGCCCGTTAGTCAATTCCGTTAAGTACTAACGACCGTTAGTCATATCTTGCGTTTAAATAATAAATATATATACATAACATTTAATATATATTAATTATTTATTTATTGATACTCATTCGTAACGTGTGCAATCCCGAGGTCTCGAGTTCGATTCTAGTCATACAACTATTAATATTTATCCACAAACTCTAACAACGAAAACCTCTACGCCACCAACCAGAAGCATTGCAATGAGAGACAAAAATCTCATTCTCAATTGAAGATCCCGTACCGAGACACTGCACTGGGGAAGACCCATTGGTCATCAAGGCTGAAATAGGAGTAAGCATCATACATTGCATCTACGTGGACGGTGGAAGCTCAACAGAAATAATGTACACGCATTGTTTTCAACGGCTGAGTAAAGAAGAGAAAGAGAGAATCGATCACCACACTGGTTGGATTTTCAGACAAAGTTATAAGCATTTCTCTAACCTTGTTTGATTACAAATGAAGAGACAACAAAACGGTCATGGTGGATTTCATGGTCGCACAAGCTCCATTACTCTACAACGTAATATTAGAATGACCAGAAATGAGACGATTAGGTGCAACTGCTTCCAAAATACACTCGCTCATCAAATACCCATCCCATTAGGTATTGCCGTTGTTAGAGGGGACGCACCTTGTCAAGAGGAGTGTCTCCAAGTTTCTCGGAAAAGGATGGGAACGACTGAAATAAGACCCATCTCTGGCCAACAAGAGATCCAGAGCGAAAAGGAAGGGGTGATGATAAATTCCCTCCATCTAGATCAGCAAGTCACGATTAGCACAAACTTACAAGTGACACTAAAAGAAGAGTTGGAAAAGTTGTTGTGTGCTAACCAAGATATATTTGCATGGTCACCTTCGGATATGACGGGAATACTGAGAGATCTTTCAAAGCATAAGTTAAACATACACCCTCGTACCTTCCCAATCAAGCAGAAGAAATGCATGTTAGCTAAGGAGTGCAATGAAGCAATTACTAAAGAAGTTAGAAAACTCACAGAGGCACACATCCTTAGAGAGGTGTAATTCCCTTGATGAGTTGGAAATCCGATGATGGTACAAAAAAGTGATGGAACCTGGCGCATGTGCATCAATTTCACAAGTCTAAACAAAGCTTGTCCAAAGGATAGTTACCCACTCCCTGAGATAGACCAAAAGATCGAATCTTTGGAAGTATTCAAGTTCAAATGTTTTTTGGACTCGTAAAAAGGTTACTATCAAATACAAATGGCACAGCAGGATGAGGAAAAGACGTCATTCCATACAAAACATGGAACCTTCTGCCATGAGAAATTGCCTTTCGGACTCACGAATGCTGGCGCGACGTACCAACAAAGCATTTTCTATCCAAATTGGTAGAAACATAGAAATCTATGTGGATGACATGGTGATCAAAAGCAAAAACGAAGGATAATACATGAAATATAACTATAATTAAATGATTATACATGAAATATAGGTTTAAATTAACTCTTATAATACATACCTTACAACATGTGATCTAAGTCATCGAATTTTTAGGGATCTTGTTCGAAGTGATAAAGTGAGGTGTATGTGTTTATGGGAAAGTGTTTCAATTTATATGGTCGGCGACTCGGCGCTTCCTTTATTCTTTTTGTTAATAATAAAACACGTAGGCAAGTCCACGTATAAGGTTAAAAAAAAAAAAAAAACATTAAGAATTTGAAAGTGTTTTAGCGACAGTTACAATTTAAAAAATAGGTTACGTATATCAGTATATTGAAGAAATTATATTCCGTGTTTTCAACTTTGACCCTGCTGCTAAAGATGACAAATTAACATTCATATATAATGTGTTAAATATTTTTTCGCCACATTGTATTATAATAACTTTTAAGTAAGTTTTTCATATTCAGGTTACTTTTGACTCAGTAACACGCGGCATAACTAAGGTTTCTCTGTTACCATTTCTAACCAAATCTTCATTTGCACTCAAATATGTACCTAGTTCGGTTTGAACTATTAGAAGTCTTGAAAAGAGGTTAGGTATATTACCACTAGCTAGACCATTTGATGATGGTTCCGGTAGTACAAGTTTTCAAAAGTAAGTGTAAGTTGAACATTGATTCTTAAAAATATACGAGTATTAGTTAATAGAATTAATGTATCGTTTGCATACGCAAGAAAATATAATTGTAGATTTTTTACATGTGAAATATAATCTTCATTTTTTTTTTTGGTTAAGTGCCATTTAACCAAGTCTTTGAAATGATACTTTGTGGAACAAGGTTCTGTAATGTGCGATAATTATGAGACTGAATCGGGAAATCGGTCTCTAAATCTCTTTTTGTGTTCTATTGCAAAAGAGGATAGGGCTAGTATTAGTCAACGTCATTGACAAAGGGCATTAGTATCAGCTGCATATTATCTCAAATTAGTCTCACAAGCAAACCTCATAGACGGCTTATGTAACTTACTCTAGATAATAAGAGTGTACGGTGGTGGCACAAGATATGAGTCCGTGGGAGCTGTATGATACAAGTCCACTGTGTAGATGCATGGATAAGCAATACAACTAATTCATCATTTCAGTGAGATAATTCGAATGAATCTTATCACATACATTTTTCTTTCCTAACTTGGCTGTCGTGAGTCGTGACTGTTTTTATAAAAATGTTCAAATGTGGTCTTCTGTATGCTGTGACAGTAGATTATATTAAGCATAAGTGATTGCAAGGCATGGTTTAATAATGCTTTTTAAACCTGAGTTAGTTGCTGGTTGTTCTCAATGGGATAGATTATGTTTATGGCAGATCTGCTTGTGGCCTGCACATGCCAAGGCATTGGGTTAATAGGATTTAGTGCTGCTTTTATCCATTTGGCTAATATTCTTCTTGTAGATTAGCCTCATTTTATATTTTCAGTTCTTTGTCATTTAAAAAAAAGTATTTGGGTTGTATCAGCATGTTTGTGGATTGATTTGCACCTATCAACAGGTAGGGTCTTGGTTTAGCTTATATACTACTTAATCCATTCAAATAGGCCATTCCGTTATCCACATGGATCACTCTATTTAAGTACAATAAACATGCCTACACTATACCACCTTATCGACCAAAACGTTGTTTAAACCAGTGGCTGGTGGCCGGTCCAGACTAATGATACACCAACCAGATTGGAAGACATAAGACATGTAACTCAAGGTATGATATTAGATTTGAACAATACCAAAACAAATGCGTTGTCGATGTTACAAATGAGACAGCGAAGATGTTTGGATTGAAGTTTACAAGATGAATCCAATTTACCAGGAATCACCATTGATTTTCTTCATAATTCGTTGATGCAGCATACATTACTCTGCTTTCATTCTTTTGCATGTAAGGCTTTGATATAGAGAGAATACAACACACACTTAGGAGTGAGTTAAATGCAGACCGTAACTGCTTGTAGCTGTCATGGTAAAACCGCTACAATTCCTTTGCCACTGGTTAAAATACAAAAATAAGAAACTAATAAATATAAATAAAAAATTAAATGTGTATTAGCTACCAACAAAGATAAAAGAAAAACGGAACTCATGATAGGAATTGAAAGGACATCGAAATGTCCAGGAAAAATATATATGCTCATGTGAACTAGAGTCCACTCTTGACTTTGAAAGTCAAACCTGAATCCAAATTTGTGATAGATATTCTTGCTTCTTATTTTTTGGCTCCAAAAGTTTTCTATCTCTACTATAGTTTTTGAAAGTTTAATGCACTTGTAAACTAATCTCCTGAATCCCAAACAGTTCATAGCATTTATAAAATTACAATGTAACTCATTTGACCCTTAAAAGTCATAAGTGGACAATAGACATTCTGGATAATGTTATGGTAAAGTTACAACAGAATTGCAATATATTACAAGTTGCAACAAAATATGAAATAAATCACAAAAGAACTACTACTTTGGCCGATCCCACATTAGTGGTTCGCCACTTATGCTGTCCATTTAGTTTTTCAAGAGGCAAGAAAGAGTTGTTACTCCCTTTTAAAGATTTCATATTTCAAGAATTCAAGATACATGTAAATGAACTAAAACCTTTTAGTGACCATCAAAGTATTGTTTGAGTCTAATTTCTTTCAGCTGTGCTATCATATTCATGAATGGGTACAGACAAATGGTTGATCAACATAGATGTATATCTTACATATACTAATCTTACAAATATAACTTTCTGCCCTTTATAATTCTAACAATAGGATTAGGATCTAACGACAAACATTACACCAAGTACAAAGGACATTATTGTATCAGATAAAGATCCCTAACACCTTCATGGACATTCACATATTAATTAAACATGGAAATACAATGTATTTGATTCTGCATTTCATATATATTTTATTGTACGTGTAGAATTAGCGATCAAAACATATAGTATCACACTCAAAGGTTTCCATGTGCAATAAGTTCACTCCTTCTGAATAAGCTCCCATTTTTTATTAACATGACTAATTACGCAATAATAACAAACAGGAAACTAAAAGACACAAGGACTTGTGCCTAATTTTATGGGCAAAAAAGGACTCTTTTTCCTTGCTGACGAAAATCAAGGACCAGTTATAACCTATAAGGCTGTAGTAGGTGGTGTCATGATCTCATCATGAAACTGTGTAAATTTTTTCTTCAACCATGGTATCTACTCATTTGGCCAAACTAGGTACAAGTAATCTGAATTCACAACATCATATAACGATCAAATTGTGAAATAAGATTCATGAAATCTAACCTTTGGAAGTTGCAGGCACTACAACGACATTCATAGTTGTGTTATTAGGCGGCAACGCTAACCGCAGTGGGTAAAGCTTCCCATTCAAAGGGTTAATAGAACACACAATTATGTTCTCCAGCTCTGTTTCTTCCTCCAAATTCTGAGTCAAATCCTCTACATTATTTCCCTTAAACAGAAATGATCCTTCTGCATCAACAACATTACCATCATCATCCACTAACTTGTAGTAAATCATCCTCCCTTCATTCTTTGCATTATGATCACTCCCCTACAAAATCAACACAAACATCCTTGTTTTAAAAATTATCAGATAGCAAACTTAAAGGGTGTTTGGGATTGCTTATGCTTTCTGTTTATGCTTCTGCTTAGCAGCTAAAGAATAAGTAGTTATAGAAATAGTGTTTAGATTTGCTTACACTATAAAAAAAAATGCAGTTAGACACAAAAATAATAATACAACTAAATCCATTTTCAATAAGAGTTTTAGGTAACAAACGAGCGTAGAAAAGTAATTGTAGTTTCATATTGAGTTAGCATTTTGAAATAAGCAGGTCTCATTCACGTGACTCCAAAATACGCACATTAGCAGCCCACTTCAAACAGCTGATCTACTTTTTCTAGTAAGCATATAAATCTATATACAGAAAAAATAAGCAATACCAAACACCCTCTAAAATTATGATCTGCAAACTCAACATAAACATCATTCATATCAAACATTATCAGATAGCAAATTCCAAGAGTGTTTGGGATTGCTAACTTTTTCTGCTTGCTCCAAAAAATTACTCGCTAAGTTACAGAGATAGTGTTTGGATTTGCTTAGGCTATAAAAAGATGCAGTAGGCACCAAGAACAACATCTTTAAAGTGTCAACTGGATTCATTTTATTAAAAGTTCTAGCTTCATATCAAATTACTAGCATTTTGAAATACGCAAGGACCTCACAGTTCAATTTACTCAACAATAACCACACATTATACAAACATTCAAACATCTATATCTACTTGATCTAAAAAACATATAACAATATAAGCAAAAAAAAAACAAAACAATTCACAAACCTGAGCTACAATAGGCTCAGACGTAAGACGAAAAGAGGAGCTACTCAGATCCACACCACCACTCTCATCCTCATCCTCATCCTTTTTCGGCGGAGAAACAACCTTAACTTCAACAACCTCAACATCCCACAAAATCCAGTTATGATGTCTATGCGGAATATCATGCGTAACACTATTCCTCCAAGGTGGCACACCACCATTAGCTCGTAAATAATTCCCATACCTCGTTTTCAACCGAACTTTCCCGCCTTCTAAAACAGGTTCCCATACAACAGAAGAATCTAATTTCTTGTCAATGGTTTGGATCACCTTTTGGCCTGTAACTCCTAGATATTGAGGATCCTCGGACGCGGTTAAATATCGTCCGAAGCATGATTTTAAACGTATCACGTTGTCGTAATCTTGGTCGAGTTCGACTGTCCATTTGGCGTTTTTTAACGTGCCATTTCGGTCTTGTGAGACGTGATCTCCATCGTCGTCTGCTAAAAGGTATTTACGATGATGGCTTCTTAGCCTTACGGATTTTGCTTTTAAGAAATGCTCCATTTTGAAGATGGGTTGCAGAGGGGGGACACGGGAGATGGGTTGGTTGGGGGGTTGAAAAGTGGGTAAAAGGTGATGAACGTTAAGATTTGTATTTATGGATTGCATTTAAGTGACTCCCCTTGTTTTTAAACTGGATAATTAATTATGCGTTTGGGACGTGTGATATACGAGTAAATATAAATAAAGAAAGAAAATGTGTTTTGGCAACATGTGACAACTTGGAGGTTTTTATTCAATCAATTTTCTCATGACACAAAATGTGGGTTTATAATTGATTTTGTATGAACAAAGGAACTTGCAGCGTTAACAGATTTACGCAATGAGTTTTCTAAAGTTTAAATTTTTATTAGAATAAGACAAAGAATTTACAAATATTGTTTGGTGCTCTTTTTTAACTTAAACACAAAACAAATAATGGTTTGACTGTTTGAGCATGAACTTTTTTTTACTCGTTAAATGTTCACCGATCAAGTTTAATTTGATAATTTTGAATGTGTGTCACATTAATTAGAAAAATGCATTTACTTCATTACAAAATAGCAGAGAGTTAGAGTTTTCTTAAAGTATACTATTATTTACACATGTTGAACATTTAATAATTAGATAAAGATAGCATTAAATGCTTCTACTTTAAGTAAGAAATATAAAAAACTAAATAAATAAATAAAAACAATATCCACAACTGTCGCACATTTTTACCAACACTAGAAAAGTGTTAACTCCCATGAAGACTTGTTTTGTTTTTTAAGGTTTTCTCGCCTTTGACTGTATAGATAATAAAGATTTTTTTTCTCAGTATCTAAGGATTGAGGAGATCAGACATCGTTTAGAAAAACCTCACTGAATTGAACACTAGGGGTGTAAACCAGCCGAGTACTGCCAAGCTCAAACTCGACTCGATTACTAAAACTCAAGCTAAAAACTCGACTCGAGCTCGCTCGAGCTTTGAGGATTTCAAGCCCGAGCTTGGCTCGTCATCTTAAACTCGAGCTCGAAACTCGATTCGAGCTTGATTATTTCTAGATTTAAAGCTCGAACTCAATGAAAAATCAGCATATCAAGCTCAGCTCGACTCGACTCGAATGTATAACAATTACGTAACTACATATATAAATAGTAAAAGTGTAATATCGTTGAAGCTCGATAACGGCTCGCGAGCCTCATTAGCTGAGTATTTTCGAGCTCGAGCTCGACTCGAAAGTGTACTCGAGCAGCTCGAGCTCAACTCGTTTAAATCGAGTCGATTTTGAGTAGTTTACGAGTCAATTTCGAATAACTCACGAGTTGTCTCGTCTCGTTTGCACCCTTATTGAACACCTTCTTTGAGACTTGTTCTTCAGATGTTGAACCGCATCGGCATTGAAGTGAAGATTATTTGTCATCAAGAACGCAGTGTTATTTATCATCTAATACACAGAAGTAGTTTTGCTAAGATTTACTCAGTGAGTTGATGTTATACTTAGATTATTTTATATTTAAATTTATTCAGAAATTGCTAGACATTGAATTGACTCAACACTATAAATGAATTAAACGAACACGAATGAAGCCTTATTCATGTTCGTTTGTTTATCTTTACCCGGACAAATGAACGGGCATTGATATCTATATCTATACTACTTTATAATGGATTTAGGACTTTCTATAAGAGGAAGTCTTAAAAAAGCAGTCTACACAGTTACTATTAAAATATAGTCAATAGCTTGCATACACATAATTAAAAGTTGATTAATTGTCTTAAATTGTTTGAACATGTAACAACAACTCATTTCAAAAACATGTAACAGCCCACTTTATAATGGGTATTTATGTGGAGCTTTAGACTTTAAGAGGTAAACGTATTTGTGATTTTAAAGTCAAAGTACTAACTTTATTTTTAATAAGTACATTATTGTTCGAAAAAGGTCTACCAAAAGTCAAATAATATTATGCATTGATACGGAAACATTTGATAGAAAAATATGTCTGATGTTTTGGTATAAGTGAGCTTGGGATGAATTAGCACGACTTGACCCGACCCATTAATTATTTGAGTTGTTGAATTTTTGCTAAAGACGGGAACCACTTTGGATTTAAAATATTGTACCATCACGAAAAATTAATTTGAAAAAGATTATCGCCGAAAAATATAATCACACGGGTACCCGCGGCTTTTTAATAAAAATGAATTTTTCTTGTTCATATTTGTTAAGTAAACGAGGTTGTTCTTCTCCTCGGGTAGTTTTCCTCATCTTTGTTGATGCATAATCTGGCGCGGACTGATTCAACGACTCTCCCTGGGCCGTTAGTCGTCTTCTCGAGCTCTAAGTAGACCTGTCAACAACGAGAACCCGTTAGGAGTGGACCCGAGGCCGTAGCCCCGGGATCCACCTCCGACGGTCAAGTTAGTATCGATGCGATGTAGCATATATGAGTTAGGTTTAGGGTAACCTGTTATGTTCTGTTGTGAATGGAATCCCAGCCCTATATTTATAAGGCATGGATTAGGGTTTAGGCGTAGAGTGGGCCGCAGTCTGCCGGGCCTGGCCCATGTAGGGCGCGGGCCAGACTATACGTCTACAAGCCCCCCAAGTCTAGTGTGACATAGTGCGTGGCTATGTTATGCTAGACTTAAGTTCTGTTCATGGCCGCGTAGGCCCAATCAACCATAACAGCATGACTCATGTGTGCGCAGATGGGACGAACCATACTGCGCAGTCCAAATACGCAGTGCGCACTGGAATTGTGATTGTGATTATCTCACAATGGTGAAGGTGGATCTCGTATGTTGCATCCTGGGTAAGGGTGTACCTTTTGTACCAGTAGCGATGCAACATGGTGCGACAGAAGACGTGCTTCTGTGGCAGAAGTGCGCGCTGTGCGCGACAAGGTGCGAACATAACATTCGTCTTTATAACCGACAGAGGACGTCTTCCCTGCGGCAAGATGGTGCGAATATTTAAATTCGTCTTTGTACTGGGCTTGCAATACCTCTTACGTACGATCTGCTTTCAAATACGCCTGCGTACGATGTGCGCAAACAGTGGTATTATGTACCCTGGTAGCCCCCAAGTTTGATGGTGCTACTCGTGTAGGAGCATTAAACTTAGTTATGCAAATCCTGAAAACACTTAATGCAAATATTAGAAGTATATGCCGCGAGTCGCAACATATAAAACTTAATAAAATAAAATATAAATAGCGTGAAGCATAGTATAGCACATAGCATATAAAAGAAATTATCGTTGTGCGAATTACACCTATCGTGAGGTTTTTCATAAACAATTAATTGTTTCGTTTTTCTTTTTTATTATAGTAAAAACAATGGCGTGGATGGATGTACCGTAACCGCGACTAATAGTTTCAAGCGCGCGCACAGACGCAGATGGATGTATCGTGGCCGCATAGACTCTAATGTTTGAGGATGATCGCAGTTGACCACGGCTTTTATCTGCGTGCGCTCATGGCGATCGACTTAGCATCGTGGTGCCTGTATGTAACAGTGCGCTCATGGCGCCAGTCTGCGAAGATGTCTCTTACACATGGCCTAACGCGGGTAGATTTATCCTGACTGCGTTGTTCGCGTCTAAAATATAAAATAGGTCCGATCGTGCGGACTTGGCGCGTGACTATAGGTAAAATCTTGTTTACCAAGTTAGAAGATTTATGTAAAATCTTTTTAATATTTAAAATATATTGCAAGATTTACTTGGTATATATTAAAAAAAATATCTACCGTAGTGAGATAATGTACCAAGTNTTTTGTGTGTGTTTATGTCCGATATTCTTTTTTGGAATGAAAGTTTTACATTCATTAAATACTATATCTGGACCATTAACACGTATTATCAATTTGCTAAAAAAGACACGTATTATCAAAACGCTAACAGGATATGTAACTAAACTACTAAAATTGTTTGGAAATATCAATAAATGACGAATTAGTGGCATTGAACGTATTCAAAGTCTAACTAAAAAAAAGTATTCGTATATGCCAAAGGAATGGCGCCTTTTTTTTTTTTTTTTTTTTTTTTTTTTTTTTTTTTTTTTTTCTTTTTTTTTTTTTTTGTTTTCACTTTCGAACCAAATGAGCACAAAACTCCTCAATGATAGTCCCTTTAATTATATGCTTTGAATCGAAGCCACCAAAAACAAGACTCCACCTTTAATTTAAATAATAACATATCACAAATGTTATTCTCATACATTTTTTAAAAGTGCAAAATCAATCCTCTTAATTTGACAAAAATACAAAATAACCCACTAATCCATCAATTTTTGTAAAACATCCAATTAAGTTTAGTAATAATACAAAACAACTTATAAATCCATTAAACTTTTTATTTTAATCCTCTTTCAGTTTAGTGATACAGCCAATGAAATCCTAAATCATTAAACTTTATATTGTTACTCATTTACGTTACTACTGTAAACATTTTTTGTTGAAAAAGTTATTAGTGTTATAACCGTATTTCATTACAAAATTATGTTTTTGCACCCACTACCGCGCACGGACAATATAAATCTAGTTGAAAACAACTTTGTTCCTTGAGATATGGACCAAAAGTCACCAAAATTACAACTGCTAATGGGATATATACTATTTTTCTCTTAGAGTAAATTAATAGAATGGTTTTTATGTTAACCACGCAAGGGTGACCTAGTGACAAAAGGGCTTATGAATATCATTTTAAAATGTGTGAGGTCCCAAGTTCAATTCTTGCTAGGTGCAAACAACTTTGAAGTAGCCACGCCGACCTCCTGGAAAGAGAGAGTTTTACCTGGTTTAAGTCTGTGTGGCGGTGAGTTCAAACACAATGAATTAGTCTGTCAAAAAGTCAGAAACCATGCTTATCCAAAAATAAAACGGTCTTTATGTTTATATACAAATTGAAATTTGTTAAAAGATGTTCTATTATGCACTTCTCACATTATGAAGATGACAAAATGGATGTTTTGTATAACCATACTTCAATAATAATAATAATAATAACAATAATAATAATAATAGTAAATCCATAAAGCCTCTAATTTGCATCTTTTCTCACTCTTTCATTGTTTATAAGTTGCATTTTCTCCCCGTAGTCTATATTGCCTAAATTTTATCGCATTTTAAAGCCTCAGTTACACCATATTCACACACACGTCATGCTCTTTAACTTCAACTCCTTTTTGACATATTTTGTGTCTGATTGATACCTGATGATACCACTCGATAGCTTTGCGATACCTTACGATGGCGCCCAAGGAATTCCAAGAATTCTTGTTATACATTTATTCCAACTCCTTTTTGACATATTTTGTATCTGATTGATACCTGATGATACCACTCGATAGCTTTGCGATACCTTACGATGGCGACGAAATTCTAAACATCAAATTAACATGGGAAAGGGGAGAGTAATTATGGGGATTCGGAAAAATGTCGATGCATCTTGATATGTGCGATAACAATTAAAACAATCAAAAAGAGGAAAGCAGATATTTTAAAATTTTTGAATTTCAAAAGTCGGGTGATACCTTCGATGTCGTGCAATAACAATAAAAAAAATCAAGGTATAAATTCCTCTTTCTTATCAACCCTTTTCCCTTTTTCTTATAGCTTTGAACCTAACTGCGTATTGTCTCTCGGTCTATAACTACAAGCAATGACATCAAAGAAGAATAAAACCACAATGAAGGTAATTTAATTTAATTTTTCTATAATTGCGTCAATCATTCTTTTTGTTTCACCGTTGGATTTTTAATTATGTTGTTAGGATTTTTCCTTTTTTTTTTATTTTTTTTTTTAAGAACTCAAATAATAAAAGCGTAAACTTGATCCTTAAAGAGGAAGACTTATTTTCCTCCATGGTCACTTAGAGAGGCAGTGGGTCACATTAAAACATGACGCTTTTACTAATGAAAATGGGTTGTTAGCAAGAGTTAGAATCTATTGGATAAAACCTCGACAACAAACCCGAAGTTCGATCGCGGAACGCTATAATCGCGAGTTGTATCAGCACACGTAGCAAACACGAGATACTACAAAGAACCGACTAGAATATGCACACGATATACCTCAAGTACCCTTTATTAAAACACCTAATAAAGCTTTTACAATTGAGGAAGAAGAATGAATAACTAGCATCCCCCCTCATCTCTATTTATAGAGATGAGGGGTAGAAACCTTAACTTGCCTTGCACTCCAAGCCAACTAATCCTAGTTTATGTCTAACACCTAATCTAATTACAAAAGTACACTTAAGTCCCTAATCTATGTTTAAGTTACTACTAATATTTAACAATTTCCACCTCAGGAGTAACACTTAAACATAACCGATACTCAGCATCTTTTTCTTGTGCTGGAACCTCGGACCGGGGACCACCTTTTCGACCAGGCATTGTACTTCAGTAATTTTCCAAGATTAGCTTTCGTAGACTCCTTCACTTTCTTCTTTTCAGCAGCATTACCCTCTGCACCCTCTTGATCAGGTACTCCGGTTACCGTAATGTCCGCCCCCACCTTTATAACCAGGTGTCCCTTTTCCTGCTCCTTTACCAAGCAGTCTGTGTTTGTCTTTTCTTCAAGTTGTTTAACCTCCAACTTTCTTTGAGCCACTGCAGCATCATCGTTACTAACCTGAACAACCTCAGCTTCACTATTCCCTTGAGCTCTCTGCAGTTCCACTTCAAACCAAACACGTTCATCAACCTGTACTCCATGGACTCCTGTTTTAACACCAAGACCAAGTTGTTTGAACCCAACTTGTTTATGACCAAGTTGTTTGAACCCAACTTGTTTATGACCAAGTTGTTTGAACCCAACTTGCTTATGACTAAGTTGCTTGAATCCAACTTGTTTTGAACCTCTATGCTTTTGTACACCAAAAGTCGTCACTTTTGCTTCAAGAGTATACACACAGTTCTCTTTCCTGATCCCGGTCATCATAACCCGACAACCTTTGATCACCTTGACTCTACCCATCCGCATTGTCACAGTTAACCCTCTTTTTCAAGAGTGCCCAATGAAATCAAGCTTTTTCTTAACCCTGGAACATACCTGACATCTTCCAGTATAAAGCTTGAATCATCATGCAACTGCATCTTTACTTTTCCCGTCCCTTTGATAGTGCATGTTCTGTTATCACCTAACTGAACCCAACCACCATCAATATCCTTGAAGTCATACAAGAAATCCCTCCTAGGTGTCATATGATAAGACCCACCTGAATCCATTACCAATTCAGTCATCACATCATTCCCAACTACCACCAAGGCTTCTCCAAAGTAGGTGTTACCCTCGTCACCAGAAGAATCAGAATCCTGATCATGCTTACCCTTTTTGACGAACCCACTTGACTTCTTCCTTGGACAGTCTCTCTTTAGATGACCCTTTGAATGACATATGAAGCACTTGAGTTTACCAGTTCTACCCCTTGACTTAAACCGCGAACTTCCACCAGAATGAGCTTTCCTTGAATGATCTGACCCTCCTCTTACATATAACCCATCACCAGTTTCTTCCTTTGTGCCTTCGGTTCTTTTCTTCAACTCCCTTGAATTCAGAGTCGCAAGAACATCCTCTATTGTCAAGGATTCCCTCCCATACAACAATGTCTCCACAAAGTTTTCATAAGACGATGGCAACGACATAAGTAACATAAGTGCCTGATCTTCATCCTCAATCTTGATATCAAAATTCGCCAAATCAAGTATCAACTTATTAAACTCATCTATATGATCAACCATTTTTGTACCTGGACTCATATAGTACATGTACAGCTTCTTCTTCAGATACAGTCTGTTTGCTAAGGACTTAGTCATATATAGACTAGTCAACTTCGTCCAAATTCCTGCAGCAGATGTTTCCATGGTAACTTCCCGTAAAACCCGGTCTCCCAAGCATAGAAGCAAGGTAATGTATGCCTTCTTCATCAAAGCAGCCTTTTAACCTACTTCCATGTCCGCGGGTAATGTCTCTAATGCAGCATCACATCCCAGCTGTACCATTAAAGCACGCATCTTAATTTGCCATAACCCGAAGTGTGACATTTCTAAAATTTCATGTCATTTATTTTAATAGTTTATTAACCAACTATCCTATTTTAACTAATTAACTTCGTCGGAAGTTATCCGTGTACGTTCAATTCATTCGACCACGACTATACTATGTCTACTCTACATTTTCTATACTCCATTGTTTCCTTTCAATCCTATTTTAAAAAAAGTCATAATTCACTTTTTCCATTTTTACATCAACATTACACTTTTTACGTATTTCGCGGTTTAAATTCGTGTTTTCACGTTTTAACCTCAACTAAATTCTCCGACGATCTCACCACTCATCTATACTTCAAAATATATTGTGAAAACAAGTTTTTATATTTTTACATTTTATTTCTACCCGGTACTACGTTACGCGTCTTAAAAACTCCACGTTTTAATTACCGGGAGCAAAATAAACTACCCAATACATCTAATAACCACTTATACCATAAAAATTCTGCACTAACTTGGCCCCCCTAATCCTAGGTGGCGCCAAGTAGTGGTGTGCATTCACACTTTTGCACAAGTGTCTTACACATTCACTAACTAATACAATTAGTTAGTAAATTTTACATAGCTATTATCACCACCTCATTTCTTTTACATGCAAAAAGTTTTCTTCTCTCTTGTTCCTCCTCTTCTTGCCGTGCATAGGTAAGCACACAAACACCCTTGGTTTTGATTTTTATAGCAAAAATAATTAGTGCAAGATGAAACCCTCTTGGTGCTAACTTGTTCCTTGTTCTTCTCTTCCTCAAAGGTCTTCATTTTCAAGAGTTTTTGTGGTGATTTTCCTCAAGTTTTCAAGTAATAAAGAAGTGGTGATTCTCAAGTCCTTTCAAGAAAATTGGTGACAAGATTAGTGATCATGGATTAGAGAAAAGGTGCATGCAATGTCACCTTAATCTTGATCTCTATTTTCATCTTCAAAAACTTTCTTCCTCCTATATTTCATGGCTCACAAAATGATATTGTGGCTGTAGATTGAAGATCTCCAAGCTCCTCTAAAAGTTCTTCCTTGGTGCCCTCAAGAATCTTCATTGTTGGTGTCAAGTGATAGCTCCAAGTCCCTCATTTCTTGTCATCCTTAACTTGTCTATATCTTTTGTAAGAAAACTTCATACCAACTTTTATTTTATTTTATCATTTCTCTACTGTAAAAATGATATATATTGATGTAATGGTATAGTATATAAGTTATAGGGCTTAGTTAGGCTTGGTACAAGTAGCTAGATCACTAGAAACACTTAAGGACTAGACATGCAAACTGTGAATCTGAATCAGGGGTAAAAACGGAATAAACTGATTTAATCAGTAAATATTGGACCTCAACTAAAAATATGTAGTTGTAGCCCTATGTCTTGTGGTCATTTTGACGGGTATTTCATCGAATAACTCATTACAATGATTAAACTAGAAATATTTTCGTGAAACATGCCAGATTCTGAGTTGCAGATTTAAATGGTAAAAATCTCAGTGATATGATTATTTTCACTACTTGACCCAGTTTTATGAAATGTAGGTAACATCTTAACTTAAACATGGCCGCAAACGGGGAATTAATTGGACTTGTAGAACTCTAGTTATCGCAACTTTTGTGGGACTATTGTAATTTTGAAAGCTGATGGACTGAATAGTATGGGTAAATTGATAGTTTTACTGATGTTGTGTAATTTTTAGCTTAGTGGGACCTACAAAACTTGTTAGTACAGATTAATACCTTTCCGGGGATATAAGGAACTTACTTTTTGGACTTACGGTTTGCAAATGGCGAAATTGTAAGCATGTACAAGTTAATAAAATTTTCATCAGCACTAAGTATAAAAAGGTATAAAAATGTTTTATAACTTGTAATATTGGATCTATAACTACTGCATATTTGGGCATATAAACAAGTATAGGAATATTTTACCAAGCCTAAGTAAGATCATGATTTATATACAACAAAAATACATCAATATTTATTTTCAAAAACCTAAGACAAGCATATGTCTATTTAGGTTCATCGTAGAGCTCGCGTTATTATTTTCTCCACTTGCTTGTTCCGTGCTATTTCCTTTATCCGGGTGAGTTTATAGCCTCGCCTTTACTTACTTAAATGTTTTATAAACCTCGCGAGGGGGATACAAGCTAGTTTTACAAACTGAATACAAGTAGTTTTTGGTATGCTTGACCCGATTACCTGATTATAGACATTGAGTACGTTTGCCATCAAAGTCCCTAATTTCATGAACCATTAATTACGTGAGTAAACGCTAATATTATAGATATGCATATTTGGCTAGGCAGGCCTGTTCGGGTGAGTAGCGCTCACTTGGAGCCTTTATTACCAAACGGACATATAATATTTAGAATTGAGGTAATGGCAATGAATACCTTATGCGGGGCAACTTAAACTTGGCCAAGGTTCGGTGTCATGAGCTCGATGCTATAAATTTGATTTTTTTCTGACTTGTAAAAGGCCTTTACATGTCTATCGATGATTAATGCTTGTATTCAACTTATTACTTATTAAACTCTATGAATTCACTCAACATTATTGTTGACTTTTAGCATGTTTATCTCAGGTCCGTAAGTGACTTCAGCTTGGATGGGCGGCGCAAGAAATGAATATCATCA
>LBNU01000351.1:31695-57963 GCA_014162995.1 Artemisia annua
TGTACATGTAATATTTATCGAGTATCTTGCTTATTGATGTAGCAACCGCTATTTACTCACTTACTTATGCCAAATATTATTTTCATAATAATATTTCTCTTCCTATTCTAACTAAATATATATATATATATATATATATATATATATATGATTTTTCAGATTTGTCATGGCACTTCCAATTCCTCCTAATCAAGCGTTAGATATCCCAGAAGTCGAGCCGGCTCAACCCGAGCTTGCACCGGCTCAACCTCTACCTCCACTACCGAATCACCTTCATCCAAACTTTGATGATGAAGATGAAGAGGAACCATTTGAGGATGAGCAAGAAGAAGAAGAGATAGATGAGTTAATGCTTCAAGACGTAAGCTCCGATGAGGAAATGGATGAACCCGAGTTGATTCATCCGTATGAGGCACCGGGTTCGCCTTATCCACCACCTCCACTATTGGATACTTCTTTCGATTCCGAGCCGGAAATTGATGAAATTGCTACTGTAGGTACTGTTACACAAGTACCACTTGTAAGACGCATGTTTCCTAAAAGTATCCATGAAAGGGGTGGATCATCCTCTTCCGCTCCTATCACTTATGAGCCCGAAGATCTAGTGCCTAGTTACATGAGGAGAGATATCAACTCTCATTATGGAAAAGTTAAAGTGTTAGAAAGACAAATGGTGGTGAAAGAACTGGAAGGGGAACATTCTTTGTCGAGAGATAGGCTTGCGCATAACCGCATGAATTTACTAGATCTTGATTTGGGTATGGTGGAACATCAACAAGATAAGAATAAGAGTGAAGTGGATTTGTTGGGTAAACGGTTTCGAGAGTGGGATGATAAGGGAGTAAGGGCTGAAAATAAGAGGTTGAAACATCAGTTAAAAGATGTTAAGTTGTCTCGTGTGATCGACCGTATGAGAAATGATCGCCTTGAGAAGGATCTTTATGAGATGAGGCGATGGGGTTATGATCATTGGGAGGAGATGGTCTGATTGGGGTATGATGATGAGAGGTCCTATGATGCCACTGACGTGCTAGCGGTGTATGGAGAGACCTCACCACCCGAGCCACGTGGATCACCTCGTGACCCTCAGTAGTTTATATACTTGTATTTTCTCTTGTTGTATTTCGTCGTTGTTCTTTTATCTTGTAAATTACTATTAGTTAGTAAACTAGTATCGTTGAATGTAATGAATTCATCATGTTTTGTAATACAATCCAACAATGTATTAATCTTTTGTAATGAATGATGAAGTTATATTCTCTTAAATTCTACTCTATATTGTTGTGAAATTTTTCATATTCAATTTACTAATGCATGACTATATCTATGTCATTGTATGAATACTCACCAAAAATTTTCTTGTGTTGTGATAGAATCATGCCACCAAAGAAGATGTCTAACGCAGAGATTCGAAAGCTAGTCGCTGACAGTGTTGCCCAGGCTTTAGCCTAGGATCGTGCTGCAAGGGCTAATGACGCTGGGGCTGCCGGTGGCGGTGCTGGAGCCACCGGGGTTGCCAATGGCGGTGCTGGAGCCGCTGGGGCTGCAACTGGCGCTATAGTGCGTGGTTGCACTTATAAACAATTTCTGGGTTGTGATCCAATTAAATTCAAGGGGACTGAAGGGGCAGTTGGATTGATCCGCTAGTTTGAAAGTATCGAGAACACGTTCATACTCAATAACTGCTCAGAGGACTGCAAAGTCAAGTACGCCGTGGGTACTATGATAGAATATGCTAAGTCTTGGTGGAACTCATATGCTCAGCCCATCGGGATAGAAAAAGCCTATGAAACTACATGGACTGACTTCAAGAAGATGGCAACCAATAAGTTCTGTCCCCGTAGTGAAGTAAGGTTGCTTGAAACCGAGTTTTATGATCTAAAATTGGGCTCCACCGACGACACCAACAGAAGTAAGGCAATTCTTAGGACTTGCCGGTTATTATCGAAGATTCATCGAAGGTTTTTCTTTAATAGCCAAACCTCTTACCAAGTTGACCGAGAAAAATAAGAAGTACGTGTGGGGTAAAGACGAAGAAGAAGCTTTCCAAATACTGAAACAGAAACTTTGTAGCGCACCTATCTTAGCACTACCGGATGGGACGGAAGATTTTGTGGTCTATTGTGATGCTTCGATCAAAGGTTTTTGAGCAGTATTGATGCAACGACAAAAGGTCATAGCTTATGCTTCTCGACAATTGAGAACTCATGAAGAAAACTATATGACCCATGATCTAGAATTGGGTACTGTGGTTTTTGCTCTTAGACTATGGAGACACTACTTGTACGGTACGAAGTGTACGGTGTATACCGATCACAAGAGTCTCCAATACATCCTCGATAAAAAAGAGCTTAACATGAGACAACGAAGATGGATTGAACTCCTAAGCGATTACGATTGTGACATCCGTTATCACCAAGGGAAGGCAAACGTGGTGGCTGATGCCTTAAGCCGAAAGGAAAGGGCAAAACCATTACGTGTTAGATCATTGGTAATGACGACCACGGTTCTCCCTAAGTTACCGGAACAAATTCTCAAGGCTCAAGAGGAAGCAATGAAAGAAGAAAATGTGAAAGCCGAAAATCTAGGGAAGGGGATCAAACCAATATTTGAGACTCGTCNGGGTCTCCCTAAGTTACCGGAACAAATTCTCAAGGCTCAAGAGGAAGCAATGAAAGAAGAAAATGTGAAAGCCGAAAATCTAGGGAAGGGGATCAAACTAATATTTGAGACTCGTCCCGATGGAACCCGATGTTTTGGTAATCGTGTTTGGTTACCGTTGTTTGGAGGTTTGAGAGACTTAATCATGCAAGAGTCTCGTAAATCCAAATATTCTATCCATCCGGGGTCAGATAAGATGTATCACGATCTAAAGCAACTGTATTGGTGGCCAAATATGAAGGCCGAGATTGCCACCTATGTTGGCAAGTGTCTAACTTGTGCGAAGGTGAAGGCGGAACATCAAAAGCCAGCCGTTTTTCTTCAACAACCTGAAATTCCTATTTGGAAATGGGAAAGAATTACCATGGATTTTATCACTAAACTTCCTAGAACTCCAAGTGGGTATGATGCAATTTGGGTCATTGTGGATCGTTTGACGAAATCTGCTCATTTCCTACCAATAAAAGAAACCGACGGTATGGAGAAACTTGCTCGACTATACTTGAAAGAGATTGTTTGTAGACATGGTGTGCCTATTTCAATTATATCCGACAGAGATAGCCGATTTACATCGGGGTTCTGGAAGTCACTCCAGAAGGCGTTGGATACAAATCTGGATATGAGTATGGCATACCACCCACAAACGGATGGTCAAAGCGAGTGAACAATACAAACTTTAGAAGACATGCTAAGGGCTTGTGTGATTGACTTTGGAAGTAGTTGGGATCGACATCTACCATTAGTCGAATTCTCCTACAACAATAGTTATCACGCAAGCATCAAGGCTGCACCATTCGAAGCTCTCTACGGACGAAAGTGTAGATCACCGGTTTGCTGGAGTGAGGTTGCAGATAGTCAACTCACAGGGCCAGAAATGATTCGTGAAACAACGGAGAAGATTGTTCAAATCAAGAACCATTTGTTAACTACTCGTAGTCGCCAGAAAAGTTATGCCGATTTTAGACGCCGACCTTTGGAGTTTAATGTAGGTGATAGAGTTATTTTCAAGGTTTCGCCATGGAAGGGTGTAATTCGTTTTGGTAAGCGTGGGAAGCTAAGTCCACGATACATCGGACCATTCAAGATCTTAGCTAGAGTTGGTCCGGTGGCGTACAAGTTAGAGCTACCTGAAGAACTTCAAGGCATTCACAACACTTTTCATGTTTCTAATCTCAAGAAGTATTTGCCGGATGAGAGTCTCATCATTCCATTAGAAGAACTTCAAATCGATGACAAGCTGCACTTCATAGAAGAACCAGTAGAGATCATGGATCGTGAAGTGAAGCAACTCAAGCAAAGTCGCATCTGTAGCCTCTCGTAATTTTCCCCAACGGTTAGTAAATACTTACAAGTTATTACATGCTTTAATTACCCACTTTTACGTATGACAAAATTTTTTTTATTATTATTTAACTTATCATATAAATCACAAACGGTATATTGTGATTTAATGCTTGCTCAGAAACGATGTTTGCTCACACACCTAGATAGTCTAAATTATCGCGAATTAATATTTAAACGTTTATATTTATTAATATACGTTTCGTTTAAATACCGTACACTATTTATATAATTCCCGAGCCTACGAAAATTCCCGAGGCTACTCACTAATATTATTGGACCATAACCCGACCCATCAAATTTGCTAAATGGGCCTACAACACGTAACGGGCTACTCAACCCAACTAATAAACCAAACGGGCTCCTTTATTATTTTCTTCTTTGTTTTCTGCTGGGCCGAAACCAACCCAAAGCCCAACTGGGCTTACTAGCCCAAACGCACCCCTTTATTTATTTTTTTTTCTTTTCTTTCTTGTTGCCTGCCTCGACACCACCCAAACGCACCCTATTATCTGTAAACTCGACACACGACATAGCTATATTTTTACACTACTCATTTAACAACCTAGCAAACTTTTGAGATTGATAAAACCCACTCCCTATTACACTCGTTCACTGCTTAAGAATTGATCAAAGTGAAGTGAAGAAAACATGTGACTATAAATTCCAAAACGTGTGCAACTCCTTCTAGCCACCTCCCACCTTCACCAATGGGTATTGGGACAACACACATGAACAGGAGAATGTAAGAGGCTGTCAGAAATGCACANGCTACCTGAAGAACTTCAAGGCATTCACAACACTTTTCATGTTTCTAATCTCAAGAAGTATTTGTCGGATGAGAGTCTCATCATTCCATTAGAAGAACTTCAAATCGATGACAAGCTGCACTTCATAGAAGAACCAGTAGAGATCATGGATCGTGAAGTGAAGCAACTCAAGCAAAGTCGCATCCCTATTGTCAAGGTTCGTTGGAATACCCGACGAGGACAAGAGTTCACGTGGGAGCGCGAAGATCAAATCAAGAGAAAGTATCCTCATCTTTTCACAAGTAAACCGTCAGGAGATAAAACGAGTTAAGCTCCGGGACGGAGCTCTCTTAAGGGGTACGTGCTGTGACATTTCTAAAATTTCCTGTCATTTATTTTAATAGTTTATTAACCAATTATCCTATTTTAATTAATTAACTTCGTCGGAAGTTATCCGTGTACTTTCAATTCATTCGACCACGACTATACTATGTCTACTCTACATTTTCTATACTCCATTGTTTCCTTTCAATCCTATTTTAAAAAAAGTCATAATTCACTTTTTCCATTTTCACATCAACATTACACTTTTTACGTATTTCGCGGTTTAAATTCGTGTTTTCACGTTTTAACCTCAACTAAATTCTCCGACGATCTCACCACTCATCTATACTTCAAAATATATTGTGAAAACAAGTTTTTATATTTTTACATTTTATTTCTACCCGGTACTACGTTACGCGTCTTAAAAACTCCACGTTTTAATTACCGGGAGCAAAATAAACTACCCAATACATCTAATAACCACTTATATCATAAAAATTCTGCACTAACTTGGCCCCCCTAATCCTAGGTGGCGCCAAGTAGTGCTGTGCATTCACACTTTTGCACAAGTGTCTTACACATTCACTAACTAATACAATTAGTTAGTAAATTTTACATAGCTATTATCACCACCTCATTTCNAAACGGGGAATTAATTGGACTTGTAGAACTCTAGTTATCGCAACTTTTGTGGGACTATTGTAATTTTGAAAGCTGATGGACTGAATAGTATGGGTAAATTGATAGTTTTACTGATGTTGTGTAATTTTTAGCTTAGTGGGACCCACAAAACTTGTTAGTACAGATTAATACCTTTCCGGGGATATAAGGAACTTAATTTTTGGACTTACGGTTTGCAAATGGCGAAATTGTAAACATGTACAAGTTAATAAAATTTTCATCAGCACTAAGTATAAAAAGGTATAAAAATATTTTGTAACTTGTAATATTGGACCTATAACTATTGCATATTTGGACATATAAACAAGTATAGGAATATTGTACCAAGCCTAAGTAAGATCATGATTTATATACAACAAAAATACATCAATATTTATTTTCAAAAACCTAAGACAAGCATATGTCTATTTAGGTTCATCGTAGAGCTCGCGTTATTATTTTCTCCACTTGCTTGTTCCGTGCTATTTCCTTTATCCGGGTGAGTTTATAGCCTCGCCTTAACTTACTTAAATGTTTTATAAACCTCGCGAGGGGGATACATGCTAGTTTTACAAAATGAATACAAGTAGTTTTTGGTATGCTTGACCCGATTACCTGATTATAGACATTGAGTACCTTTGCCATCAAAGTCCCTAATTTCATGAACCGTTAATTACGTGAGTAAACGCTAATATTATATATATGCATATTTGGCTAGGCAGGCCTGTTCGGGTGAGTAGCGCTCACTTGGAGCCTTTATTACCAAACGGACATATAATATTTAGAATTGAGGTAATGGCAATGAATACCTTATGCGGGGCAACTTAAACTTAGCCAATGTTCGGTGTCATGAGCTCGATGCTATAAATTTGATTTTTTTCCGACTTATAAAAGGCCTTTACATGTCTATCGATGATTAATGCTTGTATTCAACTTATTACTTATTAAACTCTATGAATTCACTCAACATTATTGTTGACTTTTAGCATGTTTATCTCAGGTCCGTAAGTGACTTCAGCTTGGATGGGCGGCGCAAGAAATGAATATCATCAAGATGGCTCATGTTTAATAAATTTTCACTTAATAAGTGACTAAAACTTTTATTATCTTATGTANATTTTTGTTTTTTAAAATTAAATAATATGTTAATAATAATTAATAATAACGTTTGAAAGATAAATAATGATATTGAACTTTTAAAAATCTGAATTCCAACGTAATTCAACACATTACATCAAGTTTGCTATGTAATCTGAATTACATCATTAGACGTAATTGGTTGTAATCCAATTACATTATCTTGCAAACCAAACACGCAATGTAATGTAATCTGAATTACAATTACATCCATCCTGCCAACCAAACAGGATTGTAATGTAATTCAGATTACAATTACAACGAATTACACCGAATTCCAGCGAACCAAACGGCCCCTAAGTATATTACATCCACGCTACTTACATGGGGGAAGGAGATGAGGCCACTTCCTTCTCCACCTCAGTCGTGGACGTGTCTTCTCCCACAGACTTCTCAACATCAACACTGCAAAAATGAAGAAACAACTTAGAGAAAATGTACAGTTGACAGAAGCTTACGAATATTCAAAGGACACTTACTCCATGTGCGCATCCTCTAAAGATGCACCTTCCTCAGCCTCTGAACGCGTCCTCTTGGAAGGACCCTCAACATAACCACCAGTAGGCGCACGCTTGCGCGTCAACAGCTAGCTCTGCTCTCCCTCCTCATCAGAATCATCCACGATGATCCTCACAATGTTTGAGGAGTCAGGAGGAGGCTGCGCAGCGTCTGGTGCCTGTTCCACCGGAGGGGCCACAGTCTGCACCGGCGTCGCTTGCAACGCCGTAGAAGGAGAATCCTCAGGCTCTTCAGTAGCCATCTCCACGACGCGCCCAGCAGTCGCAGCTAGGATGGGCGTCTCACCCTGCCTCAGTGGGCGCACCCCCACTGTCACAGTCCTGGGCTTCTCCAGGCGAACAACGCCGAACAAATCCATTTCTGCGAAAACACAAACAAATAAACATGTTACATAACTTATGTATAGAGAAGAGCGCTTACACTAAATACGACACAAAGAATGAAGGATGAGCACCCACCCCGACCATTCTCGTCCAAGAACGTTGGCACCTCCGTCTCAGGCAGGAAGTAGTTCTGGCTAATGCCCACGTGCACCAGGAACTCTTTCGGGTACGAACTGATGGGGATGTGGTTCTCATCAATGATGTCCGTATGGTCAGCATTGTACCATCCATCGAGTGGGCGCTCATCCCTCGGTAAAGTAGCCCGGGTATAGAACTCGAAGTCAAAAGGAAAGACGGCGGCATCGATCCAAAAGAACTTCTCCCTCCAGTGGCGCAATGAATCCACCTTCTCCGTATAACACTGTAGTGGGCCTACGCGCTTGGAGAAGGTGACCCATCCATTTAACCACGTCGTATGATAAAACGCGCGGAATAAATGGACGGTGGGGTTAATCGCTAAAAAGCGACAACTAACCTCGAAGTTGGAGATCTTGACAGCGCCAATACAGTGCAACTGGGAGATGTGGAGTTGGTAGTAATTGAGGATATCGCTTAGGAATACGGACAGGGGTACGCGCTGATTCGCCCACTCAAAAAAGCGCGTATAAACCCCAACCTTCCCAAAGGGGAAGTACGCGATGGTGTCATTGGGACCTGGCACCTCTGGGTGCAGGGCCAATGGGATGAAATAGTCCGAGGTGAACTGCGTCAGTTCCTCCTCGGACATATCGGCGGTGAAATCCTGTAATTGGAGAACCATTTTTCTAAAATTAAGCGCACGCGCTGATTACCTAAGGTATAGAAGGTTGTTTGAAAGGAGATTTCGAAGCTTTGCAAATGGAGATAAGAACGTTTTACTGTGATAATCACAGTAAAAAGGGGGAAGGTGGTTATATAGTATTTCACTCACCACAGATGCGCGACACGTGTAACCCACGAACTCAGATCGTGTGGCTGGGAAATGAAACGGTACAGGACACGTGGATAGCCTCTCCATTTACCGAGGTACTTAAAGTGAACTTTTTTGGACTAGAAACATGTTACGTGTATTTTGGCGGTTTAAATTCTAATTTTTCCCGCGTACGCGTTGGGAATAATTTGGACACGGCTATTAGTTTAGCATCCGCAGGTTTTACCTTGCGCACACTAGACTGGGGGGACATGATGACGTATAGTCTATACTCGGGTCACGAACCCGAATATTAAACATTACTAACATTTAAGCCCACTACGTGTTGGCTATTATGATAATGGTTTGGGCTCACGAGGCCCGAACCCAAGGTTATTTATGGATTAGATATAGGATATCTCCTAAATAAGAGATATATATCAAATATCCGATATCGGTGGATACACCGAAGAGTGAGGAACACGAAATCTTATCGGTTTCGTGTGTATATATAGGGCATCATAGCTCTCATAAAATGTACGAGTTACAACCCTAAACTCTTCATAACCCTAAATCGATTACTTACTCTCACGCTGGAGGATAATCGGGGGAGACAATCCCTCGATAAGCCTAACGGTGTCTGTTTGCTTTCTTAGTGCGCAGGTCTCAAAGCATTAAGATCTAATTGGTATGAGAACAGAAACCTAAAAAAGGAACGCCCAACTTTTGTATCAACATATATATATATATATATATATATATATATATATATATATATATATATATATATATATATATATATATATATATATATATATATATATATATACAGGGAAGGGATCCAATAAGAAGAAAAAATAAAATGAGAAGAGTAAGAAGAGTTTCTAGCCACATAATTCAAATAAGAGGGAGAAATTTAAGGGGAGATGCATCTATTTTTATAGATGCATCTCAAATGTGTGGTTGTGGTTTCTTCCTATCCTTCTTATTTTAGTTTTCTTCTTATTTGATCCTAACTCTCTCTCTCTCTCTTATGTATATATATATATATATATATATATATGGAAGGGATCCAATAAGAAGAAAAAATAAAATGAGAAGAGTAAGAAGAGTTTCTAGCCACATAATTCAAATAAGAGGGAGAAATTTAAGGGGAGATGCATCTATTTTTATAGATGCATCTCAAATGTGTGGTTGTGGTTTCTTCCTATCCTTCTTATTTTAGTTTTCTTCTTATTTGATCCTAACTCTCTCTCTCTCTTATGTATATATATATATATATATATATATATATATATATATATATATATATATATATATATATATATATACTAGATTTCGAAGCCCGCCCGATGGGCGGGCATGACTTATAATTATTCTTTTAATGGTGTTAGTTAACTTAAATTAATGTTTGAGGATGGGGAGCTTAATTATTATTTTGATGGTTTTATTTAAAGGAACGCCAATCGTTTATTTATTTTCTTTCTCAATGCATTAAATAAATAATTTCGTATGTTTATATATTTACTTATTAGTTAACGGGAAATAATTTTCAAGGAAGGTGATTTTGACGTATATTTTAATTGTTAATGGGGTTAATATTTTTATTCACAAGACATAATTTTTTTACTTTTAAATATGATAAACTCTAGGCCAAATTTTATTTAATTATTTATTTATTATTATTAATTTGTTAGTTAACGGAAAATTTTTATTTAGAAGACATAATTATTTTCTATTTGTTTTTTTAGTAGATATTACAGACGGTCATCGAGTGATGAAGAAATATACACATCATTAGGCTCTATATAAAAGCAAGGTTCGGTGAGCACACTAATAAGTTGCAGGCACGTTATCTTTAAGCTCTTCAACACCTTCTTGCAATATTTCATTAATCTAAATAAATGTTAACAAAGGGGAAAAAAAGATCACATGCGGAGGTATTGTTAATTAAATGTGGCACTATATGTTGGGGTGTCTTGCAAGTGTGTACAACTACCAATAGTCAATCTGCATTAGTAGGAGCACTACGTCATACTTCATCATCACTGAGTCCAGTTAGTGCCTATAAAACCCTTATGTAACATTTTTCTAAGCTTCAAAGATTCATAGAAATTTATGACCAAGCCTAATAGAACATCAAAACACAACACCTAAAACATGACCATAACATATTAATCACAAATACAAAACATTACTTCACTATAAAAGTTATATTAATAAAACTTCTCCTTTCTTGGAATACAACCTTTGTTAATTAACATGGATCACACTTGTTTCTTCAAAGGCATCTGATAGAAACACAACCATTGTAGTACACATAAAAAAACACAACCCTTTGAGCTCTGGTCAAGTGACTTTAGAAAGGAACCTATCATGACATTATTGCGAAATTTACATAAATATTAATCTGGATAGATCATCACAAGGGTAATTCCTAAAACTGAATATATGTTGTTATAAAAGCCAATCAAAAACCTTATACACATAATACATAAACGTTAAACAACTCTAACACAATATCACAATGATTACCATGAACCTAACATACACTCATCCAATAAAGCACGTAATCATCCAACTCTAACACAATCATAATATATTAAATTCCAGATCTAAAGACTTAAACCATTATTTATTATTTGTTTCATGCAACATATCTTAAATTATTCTATCAAGTAATTACATAAGTATCACTTTCGCTTCCACAGTTTCACGTATTGATTTTGTCCTAAAAGTCTCATAGCTTTACCGTATTATATCATAAGAATCAAATTCTTCCCTTTGTAAAACTGTTAAAATGGCTTTTACTACAGTCAGCACGTTGTTTTGTTGCTCTTCGTCGTCTTCATCATCATCATAAGCCTCCTGCTGTCTCTGACGCTCTTTCCTTCTTAATTCTTCTTCCATGCTAACATCACATAAAATGGTTTCTTCATAATCATTAGTTGCCATTTCAGTTGAACTCATGGTTGTTCCACCGGGTAAAATGGTCTTGAGAATCTTGCACTTCTCAGGAGTCAACACATTTGTTTAAGGAAATGTAACGCTGAAATGTATCACCAACTTCCCCTTCATGAACGGTCTACCATGTTGTGGCATTCCCTCGGCGGCCTCGTATTCGTTTGTATGAATCTGTGTTTGAAAAAAGGGTCAGAAAAGAAAAGTTAAATGCAGTTAAAATTTGAGATTAAAAGTGTACAAAATTATCAGGAAGTAGTATTTTCACAGAACATCACATTCATGTTTGATAGCTACTACGTGCAACCCACTTCACTTCTACTAATTGGATAACGGGTTATTATTGGTTCAAGTTGAAATGCCCAAACGGATTATTTGCAGTATGGGGGAATGGAGCACGGTAGCACACTTTTACGTTTTTGACCATATTTAAAATACTTAATGGGTGATGAATGGATTATTATGGTTATTAAAAACAAAATTATTTCAGACAATGATCAATTAAATAGAATTTGAGCAACTTTTAACCCATTTGACTGTTTCAGCCAAAGTTTCTAATTTGACCGATTTAGATTACCTGAGATGAAATCAACCTATCACCCCATTTGTAAGTAAATTAAAAAAAGGCCTTCAATTTACTTGTAACAGGTTTCTAACAACTTACAGCGGATATGACCTCAAAAGATGACGTGTTTCCAAAAAGTGGATGATAAAATTCTAAACGTGCGGTCAATTTACCTGTACCATTCAAGGGTTGTTTGGATGTAAATATTACCATTATGTGCATAACAATGGCATCAAACTGTCCACGATGTTTTCCATTCTCACTCAAGTGCCACATTCCATTATATGGTTCATGAAAGCTTATCCAGCAAGGCCGCACTACCTCAATCATGGAACTCTGAAACAAATTAAAGTTTCCAGCTAAACAATAAAAAACTATATAAGAGAGCGGCAAAAGGATGGGAAATCATGATAATTTCAAAGTTTACAACTGATAATTATATAATAAGGGTAATGATGTAGACTACACTTAACTTACTCTAAGTTAGACATTTCAAGGTTATGGTTATTAACTTCAAAAGTCAAAAATTAAGATCAAAATATAAATCTCTTATATAATATGAGAAGACAAATTAGACAAATGGATTTCTTGACCAATAAGAAAGTTCAATTGTCATATGTCATCATAAAGGCCAATGAATCAGTCGAATCAATGTTACCTGAGAAAGTTGTGAATCAGCAAGGGTACGCATTCCGTTGATAGCTATATATCTAGGAGGGGTAGACGAAAAGGGGAGAAATGACCACCAGGTTGAAGCTATGGTCAAATATCATTGATTTTAATAGTACAACTACAAACAACTAAAGACATTGGTAGACAAAGTCATCCCACGGCAGCCATGTCATATGCATAAAACTAACCACTTAGCTCTTTTTCCGTCTTCTCAATTGCTTCAGTATTTGCAATACGTGCAAGCACCCAAACAACCTACATTTCTGGGAAGAATTTCCACAAACTTGTTCCTCCTTACCTGTTAGGAATATGAAATTTTAGCCAACACTATATAATCAATAAGCTTCTAACATTTTAGCAAATTGCTTTTTTTTTTCTTTCCACAAGCCAATCATGCAGCAATTATTATGTGGTAATTTAGATTTGTGTGATGGAACTGGTCATAATTAGTACTTTTGTAGTCATTTCCTATTCCAGTTTATTTTATATATTCGCAAGAGCTAATCAGTTTCCAATTCTTCTCTAAGGCCCTTAATGATAAGACCATAGGACTGAAATTTGGATTCCGGACAGAGAAACACAAATTTCAACTTTAACACCAAACGTCATTAAAGAGAAGTAACAATCTGTTACCTTTAGTTCATATATTTTCTCATTCAATCTCGTCATTTGTAAGCCACGAGACTCTGAAACGCTGATGATTACAGATGATTATGAGCTACATAACGTCAAGCATAATGTTGAATTTAAGCTTTGGCCAAACATGAATACAACACTATAAAGTTTCCGTAAGCTTGTGGTTCTCACCTGCTTGTTTGGTTGGTTGTAAACGACTACATTTTCAGCGACACTTTCACACTTCAGGCCCTTATCTAACTGTGACCAGCGATAAAAACACAACAAAAGTAATTGTGGTTCAATTGAGAAAAATTGAATTCCATGTACCTGGCATATTGTAGCTTCAGTGTTCCTTTGTGCTTACTCGTCAAAAGGGTCTGCATAAAGTTGAGACTTTTTTGGACTACCAACAAACTACAACAGAGTTTATATGTTTAATGCTGAAATACAAAACTTACACAGGATATGTTTAAGATGAAATAACTTTTCTTAGACGTAAAGCCGAGCAATGTACCGTGTTGCTGAACTCCCTCAAGCTAATGTAAGATTTCCTTTACCTTGAATCCAGAACTATCAGTCCATAGTCTCACCAGTTATTTGCTTCCTTTTTTCTATCTGTATTTAGGTATGCATGATTGTCGCTTTGAATTTCCCCAAGAAATCTCATAGTTCAATGATCAAATATACATATTTGTTGTTGGCAAAATCTTATTTTTATTACATATCTAACATGCATATAATCATTGTATTCTGGATAACATGGTGAATCTACAGTGAGATACCCTCCCGATCATTCAAAATCTCACCTATCTTTTCACCATCCCCAGATTTCGATTATACATTTTCATCATTGTTGATTGTATTTGTTTCTAAAGAGTAAAGATTGTTCTCTATCCTCCTTACATTCACACAATCCAATATTTCACCCTGTTTATAGGTACAACTTACAGAATTACCCCTCTCCTGATTTTCCTTGTGTGTATCTGATTCACCCGTGAGAGCATTAATCATGTTCTCAGAATCTGAAACCCAAACTGGAGAAAATGAGATGTGATCAGTAAACTTAGCCTCTTCCCGACCTCTTACTTCAATATCAGTACTATCATATACTGAATTATCAATCTCCCAGTCTTCCTTCTGAATTTCTGTTTCATCCATGAGAGCCTTAATCACGTTCTCAGAATTCAAAAGCGGAACTGAAGAAAATGAGCTGTGATCAGTAGAATTAGACTCTTCACGACCTCTTAACTCAACATCAGTACTATCAGATACTGAATTACCCTTTTCTATAGTAAGAAGTGCTTGTGTTGACGAACTACAATATGAGCAAATAGACATTTTTGTTCCAGTTTAATTATGTTATAAAAGGTTAAACAAATACTAAAAAAGGTTTTTGTATAGGAGTTTACCTGCACCGTATAAAGTTTATCAGAGTTCACATTACTCAAAACACCTTTGCAACCGTAGTCATCCATGTCATATTTCTTATCCCAAAAGATCTTCCTCAAGCCATGACTCTACTTGTAGAAATACATGACATGGTGAAAGAAATCTCGGTACTGTAATTCATAAAAGTGTAGATGGAGTGAAAATCAAAGGGTGTAAAACATTACTGAATGACCTGAGTTCTTTGGTGAAATCATGGAGTAGGAGTTTAGAGTCCCTTTCGATCTTTGCACCGCTGCAATGCACATATTAGGTATACACATGAGCATTTTTTAATGCTCGAATGAAACTGGTTATTTCAGTAAGGGGGTGTTTGAATTTCTTATTTAAGTGTGTATGAATTGGCTACTGCCCTTATAAAGCTTCTCAAGCATGTAAGAAATCCTAAACACTATACTGAAAAGTATTCTTACCAACATAAAAACTTAACTCCTTTTGACCCATACACAAAATTACCTGCTATTATCCATTTTTCAGCTCACTCAGTAAGCTATTATCAATTTTGATCCATACTCAATGTCAACTTTTAATGCGGCACATGCGGTACTTGATCTTATCAGCTTCAGGATTATCATTGCAAAACTACTGACTATTGAAAAAGGGCAGTATCTTTAAAAAAATAATAATAGCTCATCCAAATATCCAAGTATTATGGGTTCTAAATGTTAACTATTATGCGAATATATCGCAAACATACCTATATATATCTCCTCCTATTTTGTACGTATCCATCTGCACATGAGCCCATGCCAAGTTCCCTAATAACAACATTCTTAAGTTTTGCTTGAAAGCAATTCAGTCTGTTCCTCAACACATCCTGCTAACACAAACAAACAAAAAAAATCTGTTACATGCTGCATAAAAAAGGGAAAAGAGGGCTACATGGATTACTTATTTTACCATACAATAAAATGGAACAACTGAAACCACCCACAGCTTGAGAATTTCCATGGACGACGCCATCAATTGATTCTTGCTCAGTGACATGTAGAACCCTGATTTAGACTGTAAATAACAATGAACTATATTAAGTATTTCATCGCTGTTTATTTTTTGTTCTCCCAGGATCAGTCATAATATGAGTTTGTATATTTGGTGATTTTGCTTGTACCTGTAAAACAGAATGGCTGCATTAGTGTCCAAACATAAGATAAAAAAGGCACATTAGATTAAAAGTTGAGGGCTTGCAAGGTAGACAAACATGACCGTTCTAAAAAAGACATTATATAAGACTCCTCAAGCTGGAGTCATTATACAACTCAAAACTCATAATTGCCACAATCGCAGGAACCTAAAAACCCTTGCAATACCCACCTGTTATAATTTCTTGTATAAATTCACTGACCATCGATCATGTATGATAATTATGTTTAACGTGTCTCGTCTGTGCTAGCGATCAGAAGACCAGATCCCTCATCATGCATGCTAAGAAAAACAAAACATTAGAATAAAAAACCTTTTATAAATCTTCATTATACATATAAGGCTAGATCCCTCATCATGTGTATTATATGTTAATAAATCCATGACTGTTGAGATACAAATTTAGGGATGATTTTTAGGGTTGCAGAAGGATACGTTAAGAATGATATGGGATGAGTTTTGCTAGGTTATTCTCATTGAAGAACGTAGTAAATAATTAGTGTATTTTTTTTCTTTTTTGTTTTGTTTTGTTTGAGTTTATAGATTTGGCTTTCCATAATGTAATCAAATAATTGTGTTGATCTAGTGGTTGGCTTGTTCCCTAATGTACCAAACGTCCCAAGTTCAAATCCATGTAGGTGATTTTTTTAAAAAAAAAATTATTCAGCCGAATTTAATTTACAAAATTGCTTACGTGGCTAAATTTACAAAATAAACTATAAAAATTGCTTACATGGATGGCATGGATGCTAAAATAATTACATGGCAATGACTGGGCAATGAGGTGGCAATACGCGTGTAGCGCCTCCACTATTTGTTGTTGGCAAAATCTTCTTATTTTTATTACATATATAACATGCATATAATCATTGTATTCTGGATAACATGGTGAATCTACAGTGAGATACCCTCCCGATCATTCAAAATCTCACCTATCTTTTCACCATCCCCAGATTTCAATTATACATTTTCATCAGACTGATTGTTGATTGTATTTGTTTCTAAAGAGTAAAGATTGTTCTCTATCCTCCTTACATTCACACAATCCAATATTTCACCCTGTTTATAGGTACAACTTACAGAATTACCCCTCTCCTGATTTTCCTTGTGTGTATCTGATTCACCCGTGAGAGCATTAATCATGTTCTCAGAATCTGAAACCCAAACTGGAGAAAATGAGATGTGATCAGTAAACTTAGCCTCTTCCCGACCTCTTACTTCAATATCAGTACTATCATATACTGAATTATCAATCTCCCAGTCTTCCTTCTGAATTTCTGTTTCATCCATGAGAGCCTTAATCACGTTCTCAGAATTCAAAAGCGGAACTGAAGAAAAGGAGCTGTGATCAGTAGAATTAGACTCTTCACGACCTCTTAACTCAACATCAGTACTATCAGATACTGAATTACCCTTTTCCTGGTCTTTAATAACCACCCTCTTTTTTACCCATGTCATCATGATCTGAATCACGATGAACAGGTAGCAGCAAAACTTGCGGAATATATATGCTCACAGGTTCACTCCTGATGGAATTAGCTAAATATCAAAAAGAACTTGAGTCAGCATCATCTAATGAAGGAACATCAACGATTACTAATCCAAATGTAGAATTAGATTTGAAGACGATGACTGAGAAAGATGAGTCTGTCTAAGAAACCAAGCCAGTGTTAGGGATATGACGTCAAGAAAAAAGGACTACCAAGAGCCAACCATGAAACACCTAAGTAAATAGTTCATTCATCGTATTTAAGAATTAAGATCAAATAGTCTGTCAGCTTGAATGAAAAAAACATAGCTAATTGCAGAGATATAAGAATCAATAAAGAACAACCAATGGTTTTAATACGTGATCAAAATCTGCGTGATCTTGTTAATCCACGTGTATCAGTACATGGTAACCTCATCTTCTTCATCCATGTGATTCTATCATATGCAAAAGTAGTAGAACCGAAAAAGCAACTCAGCAAAAATAGTTATACGCAATCACTCCTATTCATGTTAAGAGTTAAGACCTTCATAACCTTATCTCAGTTTCACACAAAATCTTAGTTGTCTAGATAGAAATATAAATTTAGCAACTTAAAAGTACGTTAATGCCTTCATTATAAATCATAATTTAACTATGCATAAGTAAGTACCTTTTTATGTTCATGTTCAGCCTGGAGTTATCGTTGTGCTAAATTCAAACCCGAGCGACCCATTTTCAGTGTATTAAAAAACTTCAATGTTTTTTGCATCTCCAAGTTGCTACTTCTGCCTATTCAATTTGTTATGTTCCTTGGGTTGAAAAGCACATGATCACTGCTCCGACTGCACTATTGTTTCTCCACCTGTTCTCTCGGCATATCCAGTAAGTTCATTCACTATTGTTCTCCACCTGTGCTTCCTTTAAGGCCAATAGATAAAATCAGTTATCCAGGATTATCTCTGTACATGTGTTAATAGCATACTAAACCCTGAATGTTCAGCCCAGAAAAAGATACAGGGCACATAATTCTAAAGCATGTATCTATTTTTGAGCTGAACAACAACGTCGTATACGATACAGTGAAACTCCAAAGTACTGACACATTAAGTAATGGTGGCGGTAAAACAATAAGAAATGAGGCTCATGTATGCAAATCTAGATGCGGTACTAAAGTTAATGAAAACATGTTTGCTGGATAAACCAAAAATTTGATGGAAATTTATTGTCGGAGAAAAGAAAAGAGTACCTTGATAATCCTGGATATTTGGGCGAGAGTTTTTGTTGAGGCTCATGTTATGCCTTCAACCCGATGTCACCTCAAATGCCTGTTGTTCCTTGTGTTTTTGCATGTTGCTAACAATCGACATCATATCTTCAAGTTGTTTTTGAGATTGAGATTATTGCATATTAATCAGGTCATCAGGATTTTTTCTCTTATGAGCATGTGTATTGGGTATGGGCATCAAATGAGGCAGAGATTGAGGTGGAGATTCTACTTCTATTGCTTTCTTAAGAAACGTGACTTGTTGCTTCAACACCCAATCATATATTATGTATCTTGTTGGAGATTTTGAGAAATGGAGATCCCTAAAGGAACTCCTTGTTATTTGGAGATGAGATCCACTACCTCAATGCATTCATCTTGTGACAGTGCTCCCAATCTAGTGAGTATCTTTGAAAGGTAGTATACATGCGGAATGGTCTGCTGGTATTCGTCCTCATACATACTCCATATATCATCAATCACTAAATGTGCAAAGCTATATAAGTATATTTTCTTAGTTGGATGAGGCTAAAAGTAACCCACAAGATGACTGTTTGTTTATTAAAACATTAGCAAAATGCAGTAGAAATCCTAAAAGGAAAGATATACCTTCTTTAAGTTTGCGAAAGCTGACCATTCTTGAGACATTAGGGTAGTTAAATGTTTTCATGATGGTAACTGGTGTATACTTACTTTCTAACTGTTACATTTTCAGGTGATCGTAGCATCAAGCCTTGACAAGCAGTTAGCAACATGATCGGTTAACCTCTGCGGTTCATAAACCTCTCGATAGTAATTTTTTTTAAATTTATTCCAGATGTTTATGGATTGAAGTAAACATGATATCCTTGATTGTCTTTTTATGTTTGAATATGTGGTATAATTGACAGGACAATTGTGACTTGTTTTATGTTCTACTGTTTCAATATTATGAGTCATTGTTCTCAAATAAAGATCCTGATGTTGGCCAGTCACGCTCATGATTATCACTAAAAACCATGGCTTCCTCAGATAATTACAATAAAGTATGAACTTAAGATAGCATAGCTTATCGAGAGTATCAGGAGGAATATCCACTAATTTTTTCTTCCATTTTATGGAAGCACAACTGTACATGTGTGCTTACTGGTTCTATCACAGGATGCGAATTTTTATTAACAGTCGCTTCTCTAACTTCTGGTCACAGACAACAGCTCCTTTACGTTTAGCGCTTCCTTTTAGAGACTCTTTCTCCTCCTTAACTTCATCTTTGCCTAAAATAACGAACACATAAAAGCATTATAAAACCACACCAGTTTACGAAAAACTTGAAAAGAAATCTTTTTAATTGGTAACAAAGTCTAAAACCATTAAAACTTATGAAAACAGTTATATAAGTTTTTGATAACGAAAGTACTCATAAATCATAATGGTCTATTTCGAAAAATCAGAGTGCTTTTAGTAATACCTTTTAACATCCGGTGATCAAGCTATAAATAAATTGAAACTATGTTGCTGTCTATTAATTTTCTTCTATATCTGACACTACCTTTTTTGGTGGCTGAAACTGTCCTAACCATCGAGATAACGGCTGTNCAGTTATATAAGTTTTTGATAACGAAAGTACTCATAAATCATAATGGTCTATTTCGAAAAATCAGAGTGCTTTTAGTAATACCTTTTAACATCCGGTGATCAAGCTATAAATAAATTGAAACTATGTTGCTGTCTATTAATTTTCTTCTATATCTGACACTACCTTTTTTGGTGGCTGAAACTGTCCTAACCATCGAGATAACGGCTGTCTTACTGGAATCTATCATTAGAGCTAAGAATCAACAAAAAGATACATGCTTGTCTTAGTGATCCATCGACCATGAACTCTATGACAGTAGCTAATGCTAAACCTCCAACAAATATCTTGTTTGTACGTCCTTCGGGACCCGGTGATCCTTGAATTCTGCCATTGACTCGGTTTACTCCATTGCGGTCTTCCCTTGGAACTGCCTTCGGTCATAACAAAAGCAGCATGCATCATGATCAAGAACCATTAGAAAAATTTTAACCAAAATCAGCTAAAAAAATCAGCATTACCACCACCTTGTTGTTACTCGGAATCACACACATGCATTATACCATCTTCAATGTATTCCTTGTCACCACCCCATTTATCATGCCCTTTCTTCATCTTATTTTCAGCCTCAAGGTAGCCGAAATCAATGCACAAAGTAGCAAGAATTGGGATGAATCACCACACAAAGCAGTAATTATGGAAATGGTTAGCCTCAAGTAGTGAATAAACATTATAAAAGAAACATAAATAATTCTCTAAAGAGGTGGAAAAATCTTAAAATTCAACCTAGTTGCAACATATAAATGTGAGGACGCTGAGATAACGATAACAACATGAGGTTTGGCTTGTAAAAAAAATATAACACATGTCATCCAGAAGTGGTTCGTTGTTAGATGAAAGTGTTGACTGTTGCAGGACAGGATCATTGGTAAAAACCAAGAACAGATGCATTTGGGCTTTGGGGAAGGCTAACAAAGTGAGGTAATGGACTACTTTAACTAATTAAGTTGTAAAAATTATAATAAAAAAAAACACATATAAAACGCATATGTTTTTATATAGCCCCTTTCTTTCATCTTCCTGTGACTCAAGCACCACTTTCGTTAATATCCTATTCCCTTACATAAACTTTTTAGACCTTCTACCTCGTTGCAAGTAAGAAAAACAAAAACTCCACTTCTATATATTACTGGTAATTATCTTGCTTTTCTGTGATTATAGCCACAATTAAGTGTTCAAACTCGATTTGAATACAAAAAGGCAATTTTATTATACCAAGTAGAAACAAAAACCTTTTGTAAAATAACAAAATACTCATCTTACTGGCAAGATAAATACATAAACAGGCTGCTATATAGTCACTCTTAAGCTAACATTTACAATTGGTCCACTGGAGCCTAAATACATGCTGTGCATTCAGATGTTACTAAAGGGATGTTTAGATTTATGTTCTGGAAGAATGGACCTGAATATTATTATTTTTAGTTGCAGTTAGCAATTTTTATTGTTTGGCTACGCAAAGAAAATTTGCAATATATACTCATAATCTAACAATGTACGTGGTACCTTAAAAAACTAACAATCTGATGATTGCAATTCACTCCCTCAGAAGCGCATACGAACGTTAGATATTCTACATCCATGTTATTATAACTCATCATTGGATCTGTAAACCGATTCATGTCCTGAACCATCTGCAAATATTTGTTTCCACTGTAGTAATTTTTTTTATTGCAATAAGCAACCTGCAAATTTAATCTTCAGCACTTTTTTTTTAGTAAGAAACTGCACTAAACCAATAATTAAGCGTTGTTGAGCAAAAGCAATACTAATACTAAAAATATAGTAAGAAGTGCTTGTGTTGACGAACTACAATATGAGCAAATAGACATTTTTGTTCCAGTTTAATTATGTTATAAAAGGTTAAACAAATACTAAAAAAGGTTTTTGTATAGGAGTTTACCTGCACCGTATAAAGTTTATCAGAGTTCACATTACTCAAAACACCTTTGCAACCGTAGTCATCCATGTCATATTTCTTATCCCAAAAGATCTTCCTCAAGCCATGACTCTACTTGTAGAAATACATGACATGGTGAAAGAAATCTCGGTACTGTAATTCATAAAAGTGTAGATGGAGTGAAAATCAAAGGGTGTAAAACATTACTGAATGACCTGAGTTCTTTGGTGAAATCATGAAGTAGGAGTTTAGAGTCCCTTTCGATCTTTGCACCGCTGCAATGCACATATTAGGTATACACATGAGCATTTTTTAATGCTCGAATGAAACTGGTTATTTCAGTAAGGGGGTGTTTGAATTTCTTATTTAAGTGTGTATGAATTGGCTACTGCCCTTATAAAGCTTCTCAAGCATGTAAGAAATCCTAAACACTATACTGAAAAGTATTCTTACCAACATAAAAACTTAACTCCTTTTGACCCATACACAAAATTACCTGCTATTATGCATTTTTCAGCTCACTCAGTAAACTATTATCAATTTTGATCCATAATCAATGTCAACTTTTAATGCGGCACATGCGGTACTTGATCTTATCAGCTTCAGGATTATCATTGCAAAACTACTGACTATTGAAAAAGGGCAGTATCTTTAAAAAAATAATAATAGCTCATCCAAATATCCAAGTATTATGGGTTCTAAATGTTAACCATTATGCGAATATATCGCAAACATACCTATATATTTCTCCTCCTATTTTGTACGTATCCATCTGCACATGAGCCCATGCCAAGTTCCCTAATAACAACATTCTTAAGTTTTGCTTGAAAGCAATTCAGTCTGTTCCTCAACACATCCTGCTAACACAAACAAACAAAAAAAATCTGTTACATGCTGCATAAAAAAGGGAAAAGAGGGCTACATGGATTACTTATTTTACCATACAATAAAATGGAACAACTGAAACCACCCACAGCTTGAGAATTTCCATGGACGACGCCATCAATTGATTCTTGCTCAGTGACATGTAGAACCCTGATTTAGACTGTAAATAACAATGAACTATATTAAGTATTTCATCGCTGTTTATTTTTTGTTCTCCCAGGATCAGTCATAATATGAGTTTGTATATTTGGTGATTTTGCTTGTACCTGTAAAACAGAATGGCTGCATTAGTGTCCAAACATAAGATAAAAAAGGCACATTAGATTAAAAGTTGAGGGCTTGCAAGGTAGACAAACATGACCGTTCTAAAAAAGACATTATATAAGACTCCTCAAGCTGGAGTCATTATACAACTCAAAACTCATAATTGCCACAATCGCAGGAACCTAAAAACCCTTGCAATACCCACCTGTTATAATTTCTTGTATAAATTCACTGACCATCGATCATGTATGATAATTATGTTTAACGTGTCTCGTCTGTGCTAGCGATCAGAAGACCAGATCCCTCATCATGCATGCTAAGAAAAACAAAACATTAGAATAAAAAACCTTTTATAAATCTTCATTATACATATAAGGCTAGATCCCTCATCATGTGTATTATATGTTAATAAATCCATGACTGTTGAGATACAAATTTAGGGATGATTTTTAGGGTTGCAGAAGGATACGTTAAGAATGATATGGGATGAGTTTTGCTAGGTTATTCTCATTGAAGAACGTAGTAAATAATTAGTGTATTTTTTTTCTTTTTTGTTTTGTTTTGTTTGAGTTTATAGATTTGGCTTTCCATAATGTAATCAAATAATTGTGTTGATCTAGTGGTTGGCTTGTTCCCTAATGTACCAAACGTCCCAAGTTCAAATCCATGTAGGTGATTTTTTTAAAAAAAAAATTATTCAGCCGAATTTAATTTNTAAACATTAGAATAAAAAACCTTTTATAAATCTTCATTATACATATAATAGATCCCTCATCATGCGTATTATATGTTAATAAATCCATGACTGCGTCATGTGGACTTCTGTTGAGATACAAATTTAGGGATGATTTTTAGGGTTGCAGAAGGATACGTTAAGAATGATATGGGATGAGTTTTGCTAGGTTATTCTCATTGAAGAACGTAGTAAATAATTAGTGTATTTTTTTTTCTTTTTTGTTTTGTTTTGTTTGAGTTTATAGATTTGGCTTTCCATAATGTAATCAAATAATTGTGTTGATCTAGTGGTTGGCTTGTTCCCTAATGTACCAAACATCCCAAGTTCAAATCCATGTAGGTGTTTTTTTTAAAAAAAAATTATTTAGCCGAATTTAATTTACAAAATTGCTTACGTGGCTAAATTTACAAAATAAACTATAAAAATTGCTTACATGGATGACATGGATGCTAAAATAATTACATGGCAATGACTGGGCAATGAGGTGGCAATACGCGTGTAACGCCTCCTGTTATATATAACTAGGTTATTAACCCGTGAAATTCACGGGAGTAAATTTAAAACTGTTGAATAGTGTTTATATAAGCAATCAATTTATGATATTATGTAAAAAAAAAAAAACAAATTACATGTTAGATGTATGAATAGATGATATTAAAAAAAATGCTATGCATTTAATGTGATTGTAAACACTAAACGTCAAAGAAATATTTTTTGTTAATGTGTTATAGATGTTTTTTGAGCGTAATTATTGTGACGGAATAATAGTAATATGACTTTAATCTATTCAATATTATTTTATATACTAAAATTACATTTTACCTTTTAGATCACGTTATTGTTCATACAGTTAAACTTGTTTAAACGTCTAAAATGGTTAACCATGAACCGAACCTCGGGTAACTCCTCATTTCGGGTACCCGCATGTCCGGTTACCCGCTTAGTGCGTTTCTGTTTCGGGTAGTAAAATGAATACCACCCCGCGATGGATAGTTTAAATCTTCCAACAAACCGAACCGAACCACCCCATGAACACCCCTAATATTTTGTTAAAACAGTTAAAATATTTTTGTTATCTATATAAAATAGGTTATTGACCCGTGAAATTCACGGGATTAAATTAAAAACCGTGAAATAGTTATTATTAAATAGTTAGGATTATGTGTGTACAAAGTAGGGATGGCACCCGTGGGTAATGGGCACGGGTACCTCTAACCCGTCACCCGCCCATCACCCACCAATGGGTAAAATTTTCTACCCATGCCCTTACCCGCGGGTATTTGTTGCCCATGGGTTAGTGTTATGCAACAAAATTAAAAAACGATGATATGAAACTAGTTACGAAACTGCGTAATAAGACATCAATCAATTTGCGAAATACAACTTTGATTATTTGATCTTTCATATTCTCCTTTTAGTCTTGAAACTCAAACAAACTTTTAGGTTAATGTGTTTCCTTGAGACTTGGTAGTAACTATTAAAGGTATACCGATAACATCATAAATATTTTAATTAGTATAATTAATTTTAACATGGGTTTACGGGTACACCCACGGGTATTTTGACGGGTATATCTGTGGGTATTTTAAATGGGAGTCATGGGTTTACCCGCGATGGGTATGCCTCACCCGTCACCCACCCGCCACCCACTGATCGGTATAGATTTTCACCCACGACCCACCCGTGGGTGAAAATTGACGCGTTTACCCACCCATTTATGGCGGGTACCCGCGGGTTGTGGGTTTTTTCTCGCCCATTGTCATCCCTAGTACAAAGCAGTATAGTTGTAAACTTGGATGTGGTTTGTTGGCATTATCTGTTGCTTTTGTTTTTAATATTGTGTTTGTTTAGTTAAACTGAATGGTTGTAAACATGGATCTGGTTTGTTAGGATTATGTGTTTGTTTGTTCCTACTCTTGGTTAAGTTAAATTGATCTTGTGTTGTGTTCAATTGCTATTATATTTTTTGCAAGTATTTGTGTTAGTTGTATTATTTAGGTTAAAAGATGGATTTACTTACTTTGGTGTGAACTATTAGTATGATTCACATAACCGGAAACAAACATTG
>LBNU01000351.1:61739-77783 GCA_014162995.1 Artemisia annua
GGGGGGGGGGAAGTTTATAACTTAGTCCCGGTTTGGTGTATCGTGTGTCGGTTTAGGCTTAAACGTAGCCGTTATGTCCCGGTTTGACGTTTTTAGACACGAATATGTAAAATAAAGTTTTTAGCCACGGTTTTGTCAAAAAAGTAATAAAATGAGTTTACTGAATCAAAAATATATTTACTTGACCTTTTTCACAATTACTGTGGTGTCGGTTCGCGTGCGGCGTTGTTTTTCAGCAAATACTGAGAAACTCTCAGTAAATTACGAAACTTGTCAGTAACTATCCGAAATGGATTAATTTGTGTTTACTGACAAAAATAAACTTTTTCAGTAGTCACTATAAGCTACAGTGTACAAAACGGTTCCCGAAATCATGCAGAAATGTGCAGAAACATGCAGAAATGTGCTAAAATTATATAACGTCCAAAGTGAATATAATAAATAGCAATTTATTATATAATTTAGTTTATGAAAAATACCATTTGTCACAGCATGCACAACAATGGATTCTTTGAATTTGGTCCATTGAGGTATGTATAAGGGTCTGTTTATAAACTTTATGCCTTTGTCCGTGGTAGAAGTATCTTCACTACTGGTCTGGATCATTTGTTAGCACGCATTAACGGAGAAAAACGGGCATTGTTCTTTTGCTTACCTGGCAAAGCATTAGAAGAAGGTTTGAAGTTGATTTACACAGACAATAATGTACATACATTATTGGAACTAGGTTGTCGGAATGGTTATGTAGATTTGTTTGTTGCTCACAAAAAACAGAAGTTATCTAAATACTATTTAAAAAACATTGATTTATAAGGTGTAGGTGGGGAGGTTGTCGGATGGGTAGAAGAAGATGCTAGTTTGTAGTGCTCTAGTACTTCAACTCCTTTTAAGACTAGTACTTCAACTCCTTTTAGCACTAGTATTTCAACTAGGGAGAGAAGTATACACTTGAAAAGAAAGGCTGTGGGTGATGTTGATGCTGAATTCGGGAAGAATAAACAGATGGTGAAGAGGTTTGTGAATACGCGAAAAGGAAAAATGGTTGATGAGGATGATGCTTTTAACAGGAATAAATCAGGTGGTATTGTCATTAGAGAGGGTGGTTCTATGAAGAAGACATCAGGTGTTGGTTCTGTGAATGTGGGAGCTATGGTTGCGGGTTTTCTTGAGACCAAGAAGTCATGTTAAAATCACTAATTGCGCAGTGGGTCTAAGGACACCAAGATCAGTGGGAAACAAAGTGGTGTTATTTTGACTAGGTGATTCTAATGAATTGTTTAGCAAATCTATTTGATACATTGCATTGCATATTATACCAACCTCAGTACATTGCATATTTTGATTATGCAGGTATAGTTGATCACCTGTTGGTTCATCCGGTAGAAGCTTTGAAGTTTGACAAATGGGTTCATCTTTTGGGATTATTTAATGTGTAGAAACAAAAATAGTTTTACTTTGGTTGTGTATTACGTATATTACCTCTGTTTCGGATACACCAAAGGGTGTGTGGAGGTATTGTGATGGGTTCATCTTTTTGGTACATGCCGAACGATATTATGTAACTTGAAGTATTACATATGGGTTAATGTTTAGTGATGCTTCACTCATATCAATACGCTGTTATTGCATCCAATTTCTTATGCATAATATGTTTGTGTTTGTGTTATATGCTTTGATTAATAGCATTTACAAGTTTGTGTTTGCGTTTTATGGTTAGAATTCTGTCATTTTCATGTTTGAGTTTGTGATAAGAATCGAACATATACAAAGAAAATCAGGATCAAATGACCCCTTCCATTTATGAACCATATATTTACAAGCTTACAATAGGGGAAACCACAACCCCTATCTACATCTACATCTACATTCAACAGGGGCACCAAAAAGAACAAAAGAAAGCACAAGTGCCGAACCCGCTACTACCTGCATTCATCATAAACAACAAACAATGTTCTAAAAGGCGTGAGGCGTGGCGTGGCGGCACAACCACGCCTCAAGCCTTACGCGCCTTTGCGAAGCGTTGGCGTTTCTTAAGGCGTGCTTAAGGCGGCAACAAAATATTTATAAATTTATGTATTGATAATTTTATATCATTTTATAAGAGCAATTTCAAATACTAAAGCTCAAATCCCAAATAGCCAGGCCCAAATACGAGGCCCAAGTAGGAATTAAGTTTTGAAATTACGAGGCCCAAGAAAGAAATAACCCAAATACTTGAAATTCAAGCCCAAATCCATAAATCCCCTAAATGCTTCTAAAAATGGCGCTACGCCTTACCAAAAAGGCGCGCCTTTGCACGCCTTTTCGCGCCTTATTTCACGCCTTTTCACACGACGCCTAGACCTCATGCCTTGGTCCATTTCGTGGCGCCGAGGCCACGCCTCGCGCCTTGGCGACGCCTTGGCGCGCCTTTTAGAACACTGACAACAAAACAAACCATCCCAGTCTCCAGCAACCAACCCCTTCACATGTACATTTGCCTCACAGCAAACTCAATCTTGGAAACAATGGTGTCGTTAGTTTTCCATAGTATCCTCATCAACCCCCTCATCTTTCGCATATCAGCTGTCTGAACTCTCCTAAGCTTGTTCATATTGGACCTTGCAACTTTCGAACCCCTTAAGTTTTGGAGCTCAGCAATCAGGTCCCCTTAATACCGATCATATTAGAAAGCTTTTGGCACCTACTCATGAATTCTTGTGCATGATGAATGTCTTCATCAACCTCTCGCTGGTAATGGGATAGCATCATTTCTGATATGACATATGAGTTACAGCCAATCACGAGATCAAGACAACGAGACATCTTACTGGTTAAGGGAATGATAATTTTTTGGTTAAGGGTGTGTGTGTTTCTGTTTGTATGTGCATGTAATGACCGAAGACTTTGACAATTTAATATGCAAACATGAAAACTGCCTATGTAAATAGCCATTGAGGTCATGTCACAAGTTTGGCGGTAAAATGAACGGCGAAATGATGATAACACCCTCTTGGATGAGGCACTCAACAAGGAGAATAACGGGCGTTAGCAAAAAGTAGCACTCGATGGCTGTTTTGCAAAAAAATGAAACATTAATGTCGTATTTGCAACACTTTTTGTCTTGGTGTATTTCTTGCGCATTTGGGCTAACTTTAGGGACTATTTTTGCAATTTACCCTATATTTTATATGGAAAATAATTTATAAAGGTATCGTACTTGCCATCGTTTCTTTTTCTGGGTATGGAACAAAAAAAATTTCCTTATACCGGGTACTAATCTTTTAAATTCGGTTATTTTAAGGTACTTTGTGACATTTTTGCCTTTCAAATTATTAAAACTCTTATTAGCTGAGAGGGGCAAAAATGTCACAAAATACTCATGAAGACCGAATTTGAAAATTAGTACTCGTATAAAGAAAAACTTTTGTTCAATACCAAAAAAAAGATAGCAAATATGATACATTTATAAAACATTTTCTCATTTTTATATAACGATATTATGACAACCAGAGATTTTTCAATGGGTTAGTTTCAAATTATAGAGTAAAAAATGTGGTAGGGACAAGAAAATTTTACTTAATAGATTGTAATTTATATCGATATGTATACTACATATTAAGCATGACTTTATGTTAAATTGTTTTAAGTTCAACACATTTGGACTGTGACTTATGTTGAAAATAAACTCAATGGTTTTATAAGTTAGGTACCAGATCTTTTGCAAAGTGTGAGAAAATTAAAAATTCAAAAAAACTTCTGGTGATGCCACGTGTCCCCCCTCTTTTTTCCCCAAAGGACATCTATGTAATTTTACTCTCTCTTTCCCTCTTTTCTTTTTCTCTTATCTACTCTTCTTTCTATTTTCATTCTCTTTGATTTCTACCATTTTTTTCCGACCATACATAAATAAATTTCACACAATGATCTCCATTCAAATCATTCATTCATTCAGTTTCACATTTGTTTCATTCTTTCATTTGTTAATATTTTGCAAATTTAGGATTTTTGCTCTCAATTCGTATTCGTTTATGATGGATCCAAACACACGCCTTGTGTTAGAGTGATACTTTGAGTAATACTAACAAGCACACGGAATTTACTTGTTAACACTTAAAAGATTTTTTATTTGATTTGTTGTGAGTAAGAACAATAGTAAGTAATGAACACGGTTGTATATCAACCTTTGCAGCTTCAATATTATTAATAATAATACGAGTGATCTGAATATCACTAGGGTTACACCTTGAAGCTTTCACAATTGATGCGTGCCTAGAACTTTAACCTAGGACTTTCTTTTATAGCACAAGGAGTCCTTTACAGGATAAGTATAATAATATCTAAATAGAATATACACAAGATATATTCTATACTTATCAATACACGAATACAAAACAGTTATCCTATTAGCAGTGGTAATAAGTTTCCACTGCTAGTGCATTCTTCAGCAGTGTCTTCTACAAGCTTAACAGTGGTAACTATTAGCATTATTCCCAACAATCCTCCCCTAAACTTATGATTTCTCTGCAAATCAATAAGTTTCTTTAATCAATCAGCATCTGTGAGGATAGGGGGAATTCTTCCAAACACTTCATTTTCTCCTTGATGAAGCCAGTTCCCTTTTACACTGATCATTGATTCTTTGAAGCAAATTATTCACCACTTCGGTTCTTTCTTCACATCTGAGCTGAGTAGTAAGTAGAACACTCAAAATTCCAGCTCTGAGAGGATAATTTCTTTAAGCTAACATAAAAACATCCACTCCTTCTAGTGTTGAAATATGGTGAATACTGCTAGATTCATAAAACTTCCAGATTGTTCTCTGATCATAAGCCTTAAATTTCCAAAATTTTTCACTTGGATCAGGTACATATAATCTTTTGAAGTGTACCCATAACTCCATTGCTTTGACACTTTCAGGCTCTGCATCTTTGAACTTAGCCTGTACCAAACTCCACAAGATGTCCAAGTCATCTCTGTTACAAGATTTTAAAAGTTCAAAATCTCTGTACACCTCTGTCTCACCACCAATTCTGACTATTTTCCAAGCTTCTCCAAAATCATCTTCATGAATCTCCCAATCTGCTACTTGGTGTCTTGCTTGCAGTGGTTCCATGAAAAGGATATTAGTATCAATCATTACCATGGAAGCAAGTTGTTCTTCAGTCAACTTCTCAGATTGAAATTTTTGTTCTTGAGCAAATCTTGTCTTCTTGGTAGTTTTAGATTTAGTGGTTGTACCTTTTCTTTTAAGCTTAGGGAATCTTCTTTCTTCTTCTTCAGAGTTCATTGGGACAAAATCTTTATCATGTCTGTAGATTCTGTAGTAAATACCTTCAATCTCCTCATATGATTTTCCTTTGAACTGTGACATTTTCCATCCAGCAACATGACAACAATATGTCTTCATCTGTGCAATAACCTGTGCCTTGGATGGTTGTCTTTTCCTCTTCTGACCTTTTCTAACTCTACCTATTGCCTCTTGAAGTGCTTGTTCATTCTTCATTAGAATGAAATCTACTATTTAAGCTGATCTTTGGTCTTCAGTTAAACTCAAATCTGCAATAACCTCAATAGCTTTCTTCTTGATAACAGGATCATTTTCAATCATAAACTGAATTTCTTCTTCAGTTGGCACATATGCATACTCTGCTGTGTTTTCTTTGAAGACTGTAGGTGGAACAGTAGAAATTGGAGTAGCCATTTCCAGTTCTGCATTGTTCAATCTCTGAGTCTCCATGAAACTTGCAACATCTAGCTCATCTTGCCTTTTCCTATTTGAAGATTAATCTTCTGTCAGTTTCTTTGCAACTTCAGAATCATAATCAATTTGAGCTTGTTCTCTTGCTGAGATCTTTCTTGGTTGCTCAATTACCATAGGAGCCTTTCCTTCCTCTTTCCTGATTCCTTCTAATTCTTCTTCTGCAGTGGTAATATTTTGACCAGCAATGGGAACCATCTGCTCACCAGTGGAAACATCTGCAGTGGAAGATACTTGCTCTGCAGTGGAAACAACTTCTTGAGGCTGACTTGTAGCTGTCTCCAGAATTGTTTCAGGTATAATTTGAACACCTGAACCCACTAGCTCTGTTAGATCATCGTTTAGTCTTTCCTCTGTTTGTTGTAAAGAATCTCTTGATTATGAACTTTTTTAGTATCATTACTTGCTCCTATTGGTTCATCAAATCTTAAGTCTGAGATATCAAAATCAGCATCATCTACAAAATCTATTCTCCTCCCCTTAGTTTCAGCATATGTTTTCCTCCCCTGATTGGGAGAATTACCCAAATCTTCACTGAAATCGTCTGAAGCACCACCATGAGGTGAGGATGGGGATGAAACTATAATCTTTGCAGTTCTTTTTCTCTTAAGCCCCTGTACTTCTTCCTTCAATGTCTGAATCTCAGCCTGCATACTCTTAACATCTCTGGCATGTTGCTTCTTTGTTTGTGCTAGATCTTTCTCCAATGATGTAACCTGTTTGGTAAGTTTGTACAAAGTTCCATCAATTCAGTTAGTTGCACACTGCCTTCATCACTTCCAGCTGTGTTACCTGCTAGGAGAGGTGAATCAAAGGGCATAGGTCCAGTTTCCTCCCTAGTTGGACTAGGTTGGAGCCTTGAACCACCACTGCTTGTTCCTAGACCTAAAGGTTCAGAGACATGCAATGTTGTGATGGGAGGAGTTGGCTGTTTTTGCCTCCTCTCATAAATGTGAGTAACTAGTGGGGTATATTGGATAGATGGAACAGTAATAGTGGATGTGTGATGGGGTACAACTGGGATTGCTGCACCTTCACCCTGTACCTGTGCAATTCTAGCAAGCATTTGTGGAAAAAGTAGTTTAAATTCCCCATTCCATCCCTCTGAAGCCTTATCCATATTTTGAAAAACCTTTGGCTTAAGACAGGGGGTTTTGTAAACTCTTTTGTAGGGTTGCAGTGGAAATTCATTTAGCACTGCTTGCACAAATCTTGGATACATTAAAAACTTATATGGACTCTTTACATTGCCAACCATAATGTTAAAAATAAGCTTTGAAAAATTGAAAGTCCTATCTGTGGCTAAACAAACTAAAGGATAAGCCATGGTTGAACTAAATTGTTCATAAGAAGTTTTCTTAGGACTTAGGAAATGTAATAGAGTATGTATGAAAAATCTCCATTGGGGGCAGAAACATCCCTTTTTGAAAGTAACCTTTTTATCAGATGTATCATACCCCATAGAATGGATATGTTTCAGAATATCTGGATTAGATAATCTGATGATACCACCTAAATCATCCAATTAGAGAATTCTCCTCAAAGATGATTCAGTAACATCAATAGTTACCTCATCCACTGTGCCTCTAAGAGCATCCAAAATTTCATGTGTGTCTTCATCTTCAATAGTGATAGCCTCTACAGAGTGCCAAAACTGCTTGATTTGAGAGACATACATTGTGGGGTTTAAAGTTAAAGCATACCTAATATTGGTGGTTTTGTGAAAATCCACAATCTGATGAAAAACAGGGCCACTCTTTTCATTTGACTTCTGCAAGTTGGCCACTTGATTGTGCTCATCTGCAAACTTTAATGATGCCATAATGAATTTTGAGAAAATAATGATCGTGTAAGTAAGAGTTGTATGTAAAACAAGCCAATTGAGATAAAAGATTTATACTGTTAGGGTTTGAGAATAATATGCAAGAGAGATTATCTATAGAAAGGATTTATCTTTAAGAAAAGAATAAATTTAAATGGGTAAGTAGATAATTCTCAAAATTTTAACCCTATAAGTACGGAAAAACGGTTATTCTCAACGGCTAGTTAAAAATTTATTTACTGACACAACAGTTGTAACGACTAGTTCAACATTGGTAAAATTTACACTGGCAGTGGTAACTGTGAACTAGCAGTGGTAACTTTTTACAAAATTTCTAAGAGCAGTGGTAAAATAAAACATATGTTAAAAGTACTGCTCTTTTCATAGTTTTTAGCAAACTACCAGCTATCAACGGATTTGATATGTCTTTACCATGAGCCGTTTGCTATGGACTAGCCAACTCTTAATCACTTAGAATATGGTGAGTTGATAATCATATAGTTTTTGGTAAACTATCAACCATGAACGGATTTGATAGGTCTTTACCAGTAGCCATTTGCTCTGGACTAGTTGATTCTTATATGGATTAGACATGGTGAATCAAATAACCATTTGTTGTGTGTCTTAGATACATACTTTTAATGTCAACTCCCAGCAAACATTGCTGATATACCTGCAGAAGTTAGTATAGACCAATACAACTGTTTCTTGAAAATATCTTTTTATTGTTAACCCTAAGTAAATAATATCTTGCCATATTTAAGTCCATATACAAACCAAAAAGGTAAGTGCATTAACTAGTTCTTAGGTTTGACTCGTCCTATAAAAACAAACTAATTCTCATAGCAGGCACATCAAACAATATCATAACCATAAAGTTATCATCAATTACCATTAAAACAATGAGCTCCAATCCTGATATTGTTGAAATTTCTTTTGACTCATCATCTGATGAATCAGATGCCTCAGGATGGGCTAATTACTTTCCTTCTTGTGCATCCACATCTTCTACCAAGAAATTGAAGGGGAAAAAGAAGATAGAAACTCCAGTTTCATCAGAGGATCTTCCTTCTCCACCATCACTTGTCTTTTACTCCAGCTCTTCTGATGATGATGAAACATACACCCTTTCAAAGGAGTTACCAAAGGCTTTGTCACAGGCTCTAGAGACAGCAATGTCAAACATGAAGAAGATACAAGTGCCTGAGAGACCTGCTCCACGTCCAAAACCTGCAAAACAAGTGCTTGAACTCCCTAGTCCAAAGCGGTTGGCAATGCAGACCCCAAAGAGAGTCCACAAGACCAAGCATGACTACAAGGGAAAAGGCAAAAAGCCTATGGAGTAGATGATGTAGTTGTTTAGGATGTTTTTCTTTTGCTTTTTTGATGTAATGCAACACTCCATGTAATGAAACTAATGAATAATCAATGAAATTCCAAGTTTCACTTTCCACTGTCTTAGTTCAACTTTACTTGCTCCAAAATGGTTAGTTGACAAACAATATACACATAATATACAAACATATACAACAATTAACAGTACCAAAAACCTCCCCTCAACACCAAATATCATTAGACAACAAAATTTTATGGGTTAAGCATCCCAATACCTGTTACCAAGTACTGAAACCTTCCCACATCAAGACCTTTTGTTAACAAATCAGCAGAGTTGTCATCAGTATGTATTTTGACAAATTGGATTAACTTTTTCTCATAATAATCTCTGATAAAATGATGTCTAATTTCAATATGTTTAGTCTTTGTGTGTTGAACAAGATTTTTAATTATGCATATGGTACTGCTATTGTCAATATAAATGATGGTATTCATAAAATTGTACCCATAGTCCAATAATTGGTTTTGAAGCCATAGAACTTGAGCACAGCAACTTGCAGCAGCCACATATTCTGCCTCTGTTGATGAAGTTGCCACCATTGTTTGCTTCTTGCACTGCCATGACAACAATCTATATCCAAGAAATTGGCATCCACCTATTGTAGATTTTCTATCCAAGCTTGCCCAGCATAATAACTATCTGAGTATGTAACCAATTCCATAGGAGACTCTTTAGGATACCATAAGCCCAAATGAGGATATGCTTTCAAATATTTGAAAATCTTCTTCATAGCAGTCAAGTGTGATTCTTTGAGAGTGACCTGAAACCTTGCACAAGCACATACTGCAAACATGATGTCTGGTCTTGATGAGGTTAGATACATTAAAGAACCAATCATTGATCTGTACGTATGCACATCAATTGCTTCTCCACTGTTTTCCTTCAAAAGTTGATGTGTAGTCTTGTCTGCAGGTGTGTTAGATGATTTAGCATCTGTAAATTTGAACCTCCTAAGTATCTCTGCCACATATTTGTCTTGATTGATGAAAATACCATCTGGCCTTTGTTGTACTTGAAGTCCCAAAAAGAAAGTGAGTTCACCCATAGAACTCATCTTGAACTCAGTTTTCATCAGCTTCTCAAATTCTTTGCACATCTGGCTTTGTAGAACCAAAACTGATATCATCAACATATACTTGAACCAGCAAGATATCATTCTTGTCTTTCTTAATGAACAATGTCTGATCAATTCTTCCTCTATGAAACCTGTTAGGATCATAGTTTTCAACTATTCAGTCAAGTCTCGGTCATTTCAATAAATGTAATAGGTTGCTAGTATTATCACTTTTATTTACATTTTAGCTTAATACTCGTATGGTAATAAGTTTAGTTTACATTTAGTGTCCAATGGGCTTGAAGCCCACGTTCTAGAAAGAAAAGGAAGGAAGGGAGTGTTGCCCTAATCCTCTCCTATATATAGGACACTATGTANNATCAGATGACTGTTATGGATACTACTGATGATATGATATTGATGGCAGACACAGAAGAAGTTCAGGTAACAGACTCAGGCCCAGTGTATGATACTGACGGTCAGTCTCAGGTATGTGATAACTAATGTCTCATTCACGAAATTGTCTCTCCTTCTGTCTCAGAAACGAATGAGGTCCAAGTGGTTCAAGCTGATTCCCCGTTATCTACTCATGAGAATGATCAAATGTCCACAGTGGTTATATTTGATGACTATGATCAATAAATCCAGGTGTTACATTTGATCATCCTGCTATCACAATGACTAATGATATCGATGGTCAACTTGAACCACATGAACCTTTGAACGATTCAGAAACAGAACTCAGACAACTTCTTTTGGTCAGTCATAATCAGAAAATCCAATGCGAAGGGTTGAATGCTAAATTGAAAGCCAAGATTAAACTTTTAAGAAGAGAACTTGAGCATAGTAAACTACAACTTAAGGTTTTTGAAACAAAAGATGCTCAGGAAACAAGCTTAGATCTTATCACTCAAAACGCTAACGACTTAAAGAATAAACTAAGCATGATCAATGAAGCTCCTTTATTTCAATACTTTAGATCTGTCATAAATGAAATTAAGTTGATAGATACTGCCATTGAACGCAATTCTGAAGTCACGGTTGCAAATTTCATGTCACCCGTTGCAAAATAAAGGCGTGAAATGTTTGAAACTCAATTTTCTCCACCGCTTAAACGTTTGTATTCACACACCTGGTATTGGGAACAAGAATTAAAAAAGGAAGTCAAGAACATTCTCAATGTTTGTCACGAAACAGAACGGTCAGTTTTTAAACTCCAACGTCAAAATCAGTTTTTGCAAAATGAAAATGATCGTTTCATGGAACGTGTCCTCAATTATGATATTATATCTGTGGTAATGAATTCTCTTTATGAATGTGGTACTGATATGCTTGTTTCTGAACACTGTGATGATATTGGGTTGTTGAATAAAACTGTTGAGACATTAAAAAATGAGAAAATGAATCTCCGACAACAAAATGATGATGTGCAGAAAAAACTTTCAGATGAAATCTTTCAACTCAACAAAAAACTAGAATGGTGTCAAAACCAAAGTCTTGTTTTTGAACTTGAATTGCAAAATCTTAAAACTTCGACATCTTTTTCAAATGAAAATGAGGAACTTAAAAGTCAGATTTCTAAATATGAAAAAGAGATTGCTGAATTGCAAGAAGTAATAGATTTTTGGCAAAAGAGTCGAGATGAATATTTCTACTTAAACCGAAAGCTTGACAGCACAATTCAGGACAAAACGCACATCATTATTGAATTGAAGGAGAAAATTAAAAATCTTGAAAAGAAAAAGTCTGCAAATACTAAGATTGTTGCACCAGAAAAACATAGGACAAATAACACTAGTAACGATACAGCTATTCATAATTCTAATATGAGTTCTTCCACCTCTCCAGGACTAGTTATCCCTCCTAGCGTTAGCAGATCCAAGCACCAAAAAGAGAAACAGAAGAATAGGAATTTGCGACGTATGAGAGAGAACTTAAAAGCTATGGAAGTAGAAGCTCACCCTAGGAATTTGAATAATAATCATGTTACTATAGATTTAGATTGTGATTTGGCAACTTGTTATCCGAATCTGTCTGTAACGAATGATGTATCTCGTACTTCTTTATCGTTTAATGCATCTTGTGTGTTTTGTCGTAAATCTATGCTATTTGGTGATCACTCTAAGTGTGTTGCTACTTCTCTTTTAACACGTCTTAAGAAAATCACAAAAAGGCAAAAAATCTAGGCCCACTATTGCTTCCAAATCTAAGCTAGGATTAACGCCCCCTGTAGTTTCTGAGGATGTAGTTACTACCCCTGTAGTTAAGCCCAGCAATCCTAAGAACTTGCCTTCACTTAGCGAATTCACTAAGAAGAAAGCGCAATCTAGTTGGAAGTGGCAGCGTTGGTTAACTAAGATGCATAATTTTGCTTGGATTCCTAAAGGTATTATATCATGTGCTTCTAACCAACCGGAACCCACTACTTCATCGGGTTTCACCCTTACCATTGTGCCATCGTCGTCTCCTTCGTGTGATGCAGGTGGTGCAAATCATTCTCTGGATTGTTGATAGCGGATGTACCCGACATATGACAGGAGATCTCAAACTGTTAAGAAACTTTGTATCAAAGTTCATCGGTACTGTCAGATTCGGGAATGATCACTTCGCTGCTATTATGGGGTATGGAGATTATGTCAGTGGGAATATTGAAATCAGCCGTGTATACTATGTTGAAGGTCTTGGTCACAATCTCTTTTCAGTCTGTCAGTTTTGTGACGGTGACTTAGAAGTTGCATTCAGGGAGAAAACTTGTTTCGTACGTGATCTACAAGGGAACGATCTAATGTCCGGCACTCGCAGCAACAGTCTTTATACCATTTCAATGTCTGATATGATTGCTTCCTCTCCCATCTGCTTACTTTCTAAGGCCGAATCTACAAAATCATGGTTATGGCATAAACGAATGTCACATCTCAACTTCAAAACCATGACTGATCTGGCTCGACACAAATTGGTTGAAGGACTCCCCAGATTCAGATACGCTAAAGATCACCTTTGTCCTGCTTGTGAACAAGGAAAGAGCAAACGTGCACATTTTGCTTCAAAACAAGAACCCAGTACGGATCATGTTCTTCAGCTATTACATATGGATTTGTGCGGACCAATGAGAGTACAAACGATCAACGGGAAACGTTACATTCTTGTCATAGTAGACGACTTCTCAAAATGGACTTGGGTCTACTTTCTTCGTACTAAAGACCAAGCTCCATCCATGATAGTCACTTTTCTCACCAAAATTCAAGTTCAGCTTAGAAACATCGTCAGAACCGTCAGAACAGACAATGGAACTGAATTCAAGACTCAAACCCTTCGGGATTATTTTGAGAAGGTAGGTATTGTTCATCAAACATCTATTGCTCGGACTCCCGAACAAAATGGCGTGGTCGAAAGACGAAACCGTACTTTAGTGGAAGCCGCCCGTACAATGCTGATCAATGCACAACTACCAGACTATCTTTGGGCAGAGGCCGTCTCAACAGCATGTTATACCCAGAATCGATGTATGATCAACAAATGACACAATCGCACACCATATGAACTTGTCCACAAACGTAAGCCCAATGTTCAACACCTTCATGTCTTTGGTGCACTATGTTACCCGAACAACGATCGTGATGACTTTGGAAAGCTTAAAGCTAAGGCTGATGTAGGAATTTTTATTGGTTATTATGAAAATTCTAAGGGGTTTCAGATATACAACCAACGGACCAGAGAAATTCAAGAGACTATTCACGCTAATTTTGATGAGCTCACTGATATGGCTTCTGAGCGCAACAGCTTAGGACCCGAACTTAACCGTTTAAATTTCCCGAATCGTTCAGATGCACCTTTACCTTTAACCCGTCAAGAATTGGAAACGCTGTTCACTCCACTGTTTGATGACTCTTTTGAGATTCGTGCACAAAATGTATCCACCGATTCCGCTGCTCAAACTGCCACTATTCCAGTGCCTGATACACCCGTTACTACAACTACTGTAGAAACTGATGCACCTCCAACAGATTCACCAACAGCAGATGAACAGACAGACTCCAACTCATACAATGCACCTGAAGATCTGAATCAACTTGAAGTACCCGAACCTGCAAATTACGATCCCAATGCATTCTTTAATCCGTTTGCACCGACTCCCAACCTTTCCGATATTCCAGAGTCGTCAACACGGGACTTGGAATCGACTAATGTGCAGCAGTTCCATAACCCTCACCCTTCAACACATCATTGGACACGTGATCACCCAATTGTCAACATTATTGGTAATCCCCAAGCTCCAGTGATGACTCGACAGAAACTTCACTCCGATGCCGAACACTGCATGTATGCACTCACCATCTCTCATGCCGAACCAAAAAGCATCAAGGAAGCAATGACACATGATAATTGGATTGAGTCTATGCAAGAAGAATTCGACCAATTCAAGAGACTAGAAGTCTGGGAATTAGTTGAAAGACCGGATGGAGTTTATGTGATTGCACTTAAATGGATATGGAAGAATAAGTTGGACGCAGAAGGTAATGTCATACGCAACAAATCCTGATTGGTAGCTAAAGGTTATAGTCAGGAGGAAGGAATCGACTTTGAAGAATCTTTCGCACCCGTGGCTAGACTTGAAACTGTACGGATCTTTCTGGCATACGCTGCTCACAAAAACATGATCGTGTACCAAATTGACGTCAAAACAGCATTTTTGAATGGTCAGTTACGTGAGGAGGTATACGTCAGTCAACCGGAAGGATTTGTAGACCCAGAGCATCCAAACCATGTCTATCGACTTAAGAAGGCTCTCTACGGTCTCAAACAAGCCCCCAGGGCATGGTATGACAAACTTACTACTTTCTTACTTGCTAATGGTTTTACCAAAGGTTTAATAGATCCAACTTTATTTATCCAAAGACATGGGGAAGACGTTTTAATCGTACCAATTTACGTAGACGACATTATTTTTGCATCTACTAACAAAAAGTATTCTAATGCTTTTGCAAAATTAATGAAACTAAACTTTGAAATGTCAATGATGGGTGAACTTACGTTCTTTCTAGGATTACAAGTTCATCAATCTCCCCGTGGTATTTTCCTAAGTCAATCAAAATATGCTCTTGAAATAATAAAGAAACTTGGTATGACCAGTTGTGACACATACAATACCCCAATGTCAAATACCACTAAGTTAGATGCGGATTTACATGGGAAAATGGTAGACCCCACAAAATACCGAAGTATTATTGGGTCGCTCATGTATCTAACCGCTAGCAGACCGGATATTGTATTTGCTGTGTTTATGTGCTCTCGCTATCAGTCGCGTCCTACTGAGCGTCACCTCAATGAGGCTAAACGAATCCTTCGATACGTGAAAGGAACCATTCACATGGGGACCTGGTATCCGAAGGATTCTGGTTTTATCTTCTGGAAAACAATTAATGGAGTCAATCAACAAAAATATCTTTTGTAAATATTTATTGAAAAACAAAAAGAAAAAAATTGAAAAACCATAAAAATACAAAAAGAATTTCTTTTACTTTTCCTCTCGTAATTTTTTCCTTTTATTTTGGTTCACAAATGCAAGCACACGATCTCGTTCAACATTTTGGTCTCTCAAAATTTTCAACATTTTTACGACAAAATGTTGAGGGGGAGAATGTTCGTTAAAATTTCAAAATTTTTCTCAAAGATGTGCTTTTGCATTTTAATTTTGCTTTAGTTTTGGTGGTACTTCACGGAATTGAGTTAAAGTCAATTTAACTTGACGTTTCTTTAGGTTATGCCTTAGGAGAGAGTTTTGCCATAAGTCGTTTAGATTTAACTGTTTATAATCTTTCTTAGGACTTAGTTTTGAATATATGTAGTCAAGGGACTTAAATTGCCTAGTGTTGAAAGTTTGAAAATTCTAACCTAACCAAAACAGCCCCCCTCGTTTTTCACTATTAACACAAAACAATAAACACATTTTCTCTCAAACCAATCTCACGGCCAAGATTCATACTCACAATCTTTTCCATAGATCTTCAAACCGTAAGTCAATTCATGTTCCT